>JBBGZY010000143.1:12687500-12839562 GCA_037952925.1 Lithobates clamitans | reverse complement strand
GACTTTGCAGTGTACATCTGCTGGACTTTTAAACGAACGGACTTAGACACACACGATCACACCTAAGTCCGACGGATTCGTACGTGATGTCGTACGACCTGACTAAAATGAGGAAGTTGATAGCCAGCACCCAATAGCTGCCCTAGCGTCAGTTTTAGTCCATCGCACTAGCATACAGACGAGCGGATTTTTGGATCAGACTCGAGTCCGTCGGAAAGATTTGAAACATGTTTTATTTTTAGGTCCGTCGGACTTTTGGGAATAAAAAGTCAGCTGGAGCCCACACATGATCGAATTGTCTGACGGAGTCCGGTCCGCCGGACCAAGTCTGCCGGAAAGTCCGCTCGTGTGTATGCGCAATTATTGTGATTTTCAGGGAAGGCTGCAATATAAGCCCTCCCCTGAAAGACTTAGTTTAAGGTGGTCGTGGAGTCCTGAAATGCACTGTATTGCAGCGGTATGTGATGTGGGTTGTGTGTGTTTCTGAGGTCTGTTTGTGCCGGATACCTTCGGTATTTCACCGCTTGGTGCTCAGTTGGCCTCCCGCTGCTCTCCTCTTCTTCTTCCAGCTGTCTGCAGGGAATTTTGCCCTCCCCCTGCAGTGCTCCGAGCGGGAAGGAGAGCTCCGGTGGGCCATGAAAGCACCGAGCAGCGCTCAGCTGATCTCCTGCTGCTCTCCTCTTCTCTTCTGCCAGCTGTCAGTGGGGGATCTTGGGCCCCCCTCCCTCTGCAGTGCTCCGGCGGGTCATAGGAGCGGCGCTATGGGAAGGTGTTTGTCACACATGGATTTCAGAAAGGTACAGTTTTCATTGTGTGATACTGTAATATAGTGCATTCTGGAGTTTTGTAGCCACTTTTACTCAGTTCCACTGACCACTGGGGATTCCTGACAGGCAGGGAGGGAGATGGGGACAGAAGACAGCACATGGCAAGCCCTACCCCAAAAATAAGCCCTACTGGGTCTTTTGTTGCCAAAATGAATATAAGACCCGGGCTTATTTTCGGGGAAACATGGTAGCTTGAGGTCATGTCCGTGTACTTCATCTTAGGTTCATATTGAAAAAAACTGTTTTCCTAAATTTTATTCATACCCTAAAGTGATATAAAGCCCTCATTTTTGAAGCACTTAAGCAGCTGATTCTATTCAATTAAGGCAGCCAGACAGGAATTGAAATACGGCTGGTTCAGGCAGGGACCAGCAGAATTTTGACCTGTGTATAAGCAGGCTGGTTTTACAGAAGTCGATCTACCAAAAAAGTTCTGTAGAACTAGCCTGTAAGGTTTTTCTCTAACGATCAGTGCCCCCAGCTATAGCCAGCAATACTGATCAATGTGTTCTGAGTGATGGGGGAGGCTCCCCGCTATCAGAACACAATAGCACGTTGGGAGTGATTCCTCCATTCACATCAAATGTGTGGATTGGGGAATCGGATCATCTTTTATATATTCAGCCTGCTGTTTGAACAAAAAAATGATTACTGTATGGCCAGCTTTACTAAGCTTACAGCTACTTTATCTTTTAATCTTTCCGTATGTTCCAGTTCTGGTTCCATGACCCAGGTTTCCTGTTTAACCACTTGAGCTCCGAAAAGGTTTACCCCCCTCATGACCAGGCCATTTTTGCGATATGGCACTGTGTTAATTTAACTGACAATTGCTCGGTTATGCGACACTGTACCCAAATAAAATGTATGCCATTTTTATGACTTCTGAAATATCAATAAAAATATTGAAATTAAAATGTATGTCCTTTTTTTCCCACACATAGAGCTTTCTTTTGGTGGTATTCGATCCCCTCTGCGGTTTTTATTTTATAAACAAAAAAAGACCAACAATTTTGAAAAAAAAAAGCTATATTTTTTACTTTCTGTTATAAAACACATCCAATAAAAAAATCATAGAATGCATTAAGATATATTAAAAAAAATACCTTCTGACCCTAGAACCACTTTAAGTTCCTGAAACCTCCCTTGGTATGTTTTATCCCTTATACCTTTTAGCCCTTTTGTTGCTCATCTCTGGATTCATTCCATCTTATCAATATCGTTTGTAAGTGAGGTCTCCAAAACTTGACACAGTATTCTAAATGAAATCTAACTAAACATTTATATAAGGGAATCCTTCCTTCCTTTCTCCTGCTGGTGATCCCTTTAGTATCACACCTTAGAATTGCATTTGCATTGTGCCTTCCAGCTACACTGTTTGTTCATTTGCAATCATCTAAAATATGTGCCCCTAAAACTTTTTCTTCTGTAGTTCTGGCCAGCACTGGGCCTCACAATATTGATCTCCATCAAATAACTCTTATTCCCTAGGTGCATTATTTTACATTTAAAGTGGTTGTAAAGGCAGAACGTTTTTTTTATCCTAATGCATTCTATGCATTAATATAAGGATTAACCTTCAGTGTGCAGCAGCCCCCCTCATCCTCCCTAATACTTACCTGAGCCCCATCTCCATCCAGCAATGTGCACTAGTGCCTCGGCCATCCCGGACTCTCCCTCCTGATTGGCTGAGACACAGCAGCGGTGCCATTGGCTCCCACTGCTGTCAATCAAAGTCAGTTAGCCAATAAGGAGGATAGAGAGGGGGTGGGGCTGAACCGTGGCTTTGTATTTTGAATGGACACACAGAGCTGTGGCTTGGCTTGGGTGCCCCATAGCAACCTGCTTGCTGTGAGGGCACTGGACAGGAGGGAGAGAGCAGGAGCACCAGCGAGGGACCCGAGAAGAGAAGGATCCGGGCTGCTCTGTGCAAAACCACTGGACAGAGCAGGTAAGTATAACATGTTTGTTATTTTTAAAGAACAAAAAAACGAGACTTTAGTATCACTTTAAAAATGTTGAACTGCAGTTTCCACCGCTTTGACCAATCTTCCAGCAATATTACACACAAAGTCAATTCCAGTGATGCAAATATTTGTTGACTTCTAGCATTCAATAACAGGCAAGGGAAGCTATTATTTAAATTACCCTGCACATGACTGGATGTTTACGTTCACTTCAATGATTTTTTCTACACACTTTAGTTCATGAAGCACTTAGTTCTAAGGCATATTCACAGAGACTGTTAGAAGAGCAACATATCCTTTTATAATTCCTCGTATGTCAGATGTTCAGTAGTAAGAATGGTACAAACTCGAGAAAGAGCAGTTAAATACAAACAGGTCATTTGTGTATTGTTTTTAGCATCTCTACAAATATTTGTTTTATGCTAGCCCTGATCATACTGTATATTCAGTGTATGTTTTATGTCATTTTTATGTTTAATGTTTTTTATTGAAATATATTGCATAGTACAGGGTGAAAACAGTATCTTTTTAGTTTCTTTTTATTTTGAACCCCCCCTTCTTCTCAAATATTAATTAGGGATAAATTGGAAGAGTGGGAGCCCATCTCCACCCACTCCCCCACCTCTTCTACGCCAGACACATCCAAATGGGGCAAGTACCCTCCCCTTCGCTTTGAAGGGAGCGGCACGGCAAAATAAACACATCCAGACTACTCTATCAATATCTCTGGTGAATAATATCTCCATCCTTCCCATATATCATTAAATTCTTCAGATTTATCTTTAATCAAATGTACCCATTTTTCTGCTTCCATTATTGTATCCACTTCCACTTTCCAAACAATGTGGGGCAACAGGTCTGCTTCCAATACTTTGGTATCAATGCTTCGCCGCGTTCAACAAATGTGGGGTGATACTTCTTTTATATGCTTTATTCGAAGCTGGCATCCCATGGAACAAGAAGTGCATAACAGAAAATTCTATAGGTCTTAAAGTCAGTCTCTTGATTAATGGGGCCACTGCTTCCCAAAATTTTTAAATTTTAGGACACATCCACCATAGATGGAGAAAGGTGCCTCTTTCAGCACATCCCCTCCAACAGCAAGCAACCACCTTTGGAAACATTTGTGCTAAACGTGCTGGGGTACGATACCATCTGGTCAAGAATTGATATGCCATCTCCTGTATATGGGAGCTTATTAAGGAGCCATGGGTTATTTTAATCATCTTTTGTATTTGTAAAGCTGAGAACCTCTGCCCTATTTCTCTTTCCCATTCCCTAATATAATAGGGTGTTGATATATTTTGGGTTTTAAGTATCAATTTTTACATCCTAGATAGTAAATGTTTAGCCTCTGGGTTATTTATACACCATGACTCGAAGGTAGTGAGGGAGTTTAAGGGTCTCATCAAGGACTTCCTTTTATTAAGAAAATCTACTATTTGAAAATATCTCCAGGTGGCCATTG
Source organism: Lithobates clamitans (assembly GCA_037952925.1). Classification (NCBI taxonomy): domain Eukaryota; kingdom Metazoa; phylum Chordata; class Amphibia; order Anura; family Ranidae; genus Lithobates; species Lithobates clamitans. The sequence goes on along the minus strand of JBBGZY010000143.1, from coordinate 12,835,303 downwards.
GAATATCTCTGCAGGTCGATATAAGATCCGTTAAAGGTACTAAAGTGCCCATTGGGGCTATCCTAGCACATGTGACCCCACCATCTCTACCCCAGCTTTCCAAATTTCTCCCATCCTACCCTGGATGAAACCACGGATATCCCTCCATTGGTGTCAGTGGCGATATTACGGGGGCAAATTTACCCAGTACATTTAACTTGTCCCATACCAATAAAGTTGTCTTAGTCATTGGCGATGTGAACTCTGATAATCCCCTACACCCAGCCGGAATCCAGGGGGCCCCTTCTAGACTCCTACCTGCTATTGTCTTCGCTAAATTCACCCAGAGTTTGTTTGAGGAGTCATGTCGCCAATTCATTATTCGTACTAAGGACATAGCTTTATAATACAGATTTATATCTGGGAGTCCTAACCCCCGTCTGATTTATGCCTCCTTAAAATATCATATGACAGCCTTGATATGACAGCCTTGAAAGTTCGATAGGGCCTTCCTCATCTGCCTGAAAAAGGATTGTTGGAGCGACACAGGGACCGTAGATAGAATTTAAATAATTCTTAGTAATACATTCATTTTAAGGGCATTCACTCTTCCAAACCAGGTCAATAGATGCTACTTCCAACTTTGCAAGTCTTTTAATATGTTCGTTAACAAAGGGCCATAATTAAGATCATAAAACCCATTTTAAATCTGATGTAATATGAATCCCCAAATAAACCAATGAGTCTAAGCTCCAGATAAAAGGGAAAGTTTGTTGAATAAAGGACATTATCCTGGTAGGGACATGGCTTGACATCAAGATTGATTTCCCAAAATGTATTTTAAAGTTGGACAAAGCCCCAAATTTATCCACTTCCTGCATTAATTCTTTTAATAATGCTTGAGGATTGGACAGGTAAAATATGCCAACACCACTGCCCAAATACAAATCCCTGTGACCCCCTCATTCTTCCTGACCATACACAAAAAAGGCTCTAAAACCAGGGCAAACAGCAATGGGGAGAGTGGGCGCCCTTGCCTAGTCTCATTTCGTATATCAAAATACTCTGATAATCCACCATTTACCTTAACCCTTGCCCTAGGCTTGTTGTACAGCGTCAGCACCCATCCCATCACGCAATCTCTTAGACCCACCTCCCTCAGAACCTTGGACACAAAGACCAAATTGACCCTATCGAATGCTTTCTCAGCATCCATCGACAGCACCACCCTTGGGATTTGCTCAGGTCCGTTTTGGGCCCAATGTAATATATGTAGGGCTCAGATTGAATTGTCTCTAGCTTCCTGGCCTTTTATAAATCCTGTTTGATCTAGGTGTACTATCTTCGCGACGTGGTTTTGCATTCTAAGGGCCAACATTTTTGATAGGATCTTCATGTCCGAGTTCAAGAGGGAGATTGGCCTATAATTGGCGCAGAACTGAGGGTCCCTCCCCACCTTTGGGAGGACCGTCACATGCGTCATTAATGCTTCAGGGGGCAATGGGCTGGATTTTGTTATAGAGTTGAGGTAATCGCACAGGGGGTGTAATAGAACTGAGACAAACTTTTTATAATATACATTCGTAAAGACATCTGGGCTTGGACTTTTACCTAATGATAATGCCATTATTACTTTACCCAATTCATCCACCATTATTGGCTGCTCCATTTCCTCAAGCGCTGCTGCCAGAATAGCAGGCAGCTCCGAGGTCCTTAGGTATTCTTGAATCTTATTCAATACCCCTCTGTCCATTGCCCCTACTAAATCCAAATCTATATTATACAAAGATTTATAATAGCATTGAAACTCAGCTGCTATCTTTTGGGTATCAATTATTTGTTTATTATTCACTACTATTTTATGGACATGCCTTGCCTCCTGTTGTTTCTTCAGTTCTCTGGCCAACAACTTTCCCCCTTTACTGCCCTGTTCGTAGAAATGATGGGCAAAATACCTTTGCTTATTTTTAACTTTCTGATCTAGACATCGAGTTAGATTGAGTCGCAGTTCCTCCAATCTATTGGCTTCCCCTGGATTCCGGTTGAAAACAGTATCTGTCATAGATTGACAATGTAAAAAAAATCACTTAATTAAGTACAAGTGACAGAATATAGTAATAACAAGTGAACAGTAGAAAGATATTATTGCTACTTATCAGACAAGGGTATTGTCCAACCTCCCCGGACACCCCACATGGGAACAAACTGTGTCAAGGGGGGCAACACCCCTCTCTGTCAGTGTGATTTTTTATAAAGAACACAGTAAGGTAATACAGAAACAAGAAATAAAGTATATTAACCTCCCTGGCGGTATTCCCGAGTCTGGCTCGGGGTGGATGTTCAGTACCAAAAGCGGTAACCCGGAGCCAGACTCGGGATCGCATCGCAGGATCCATGTAGAGGTTACTTACCTTGTCCCCTGGATCCTGTGATGTCTCCTCGCTGTGATCTGCGAGCCGCCATGTCTTGCTCGATTTACAGTGCCAAGCTCCGTTCCCTGCGAGCGTTGCAACGCACGGGGACGGAGTTCGGCACCAGATTCAAAAAGTAAAAAACACAGTATAGATACAGTATACTGTAATCTTACAGATTACTGTACTGTATCAAATAATTACGCATCCCCTTTTGTCCCTAGTGGTATGCCCAGTGTCCTGCATGCAGTTTTAAATTTTCCTGAGCTTAAGGTCGGTGATTGCCAGCAATTTCTCCATTTCACACTGATGGTTGAGAGTTAAGATGGCATCAGTAGGAGATGGAGAGTCCGGTGTGTTCCATAGTCTTGTAATTGTAAGTTTCGCTGCTAACAAAAGTTGTAGTTGTAGTAGTAGTTATCTACTAAATTAGGTGGAAATTTGTGGATATTTAGATGTAATATGGCTAATTCGGGATTGGGGTCTACCCATTGGTTGCATATATCTGAAATTATAGAGAAGATTTTGTTCCAGAAGGATTGTACAGATCTACACGACCAAAGGATGTGGTATACTGTGCCAGGTTCTCCGCAATTCCTCCAGCAGAGGGCTGATTGAGTGGGATAGAATTTAGAGAGTTTGTAGGGAGTGTGGTACCAAGAGTGTATAACCTTCTGGAAATTTTCCCAATGATTTACACATCTGGATGATGAGTAGGTGGTGGAAAAGGCTTTATTCCAGCACATGTCTGTAAAGGTCTTGCCTAGGGTTTTTTCCCATTTGATAATAGTGGTAGTCTTAGAGAAGGAGTTTTGACCATTACATAGATTGTATAATAATGTGATTCCTTTTATCGGAGAAGTAGGTTCCTGGAAGAGTGCATATATCGAATCTGGCAGCTCTAAATATAAGGGTAAGGAGTGTTTCAGCAGAAAGGATCGGATTTGTAAGTAGGATAAATATGCTGAAGAAGGAAGATTAAATCGGGAGGACAAATATTCAAAATTGTGGATGAAAGTGTTCTGATATAGGTTTTTCAAAAGGGTAAGGCCGTTGGAAGTCCAATGAGTTACGTTAAGGCAAGGTATGAAGTGCTGGAGCACTGATTTTGGAGTAGAAATTTTGCAGAGTGACCCACTAGGTGATGGGGAAAAAGGGAGCTCCAACCATAATTTAGCGGAGATTTGAGCTGTTGGGATAAGGGAGGTTGGTATTGGGGCTCCCATTTTTATGTCAATGAGTGCTAATTTAAGATCTTTTTGCGGAATAGCAGTGGATTCCAAGAGGGTCCAAGATTTATGTTTGGAGGGGGTCCACCAATATTTAATCTGATCAATTACACACGCTTTATAGTAGGCTAGAACATTGGGGACTCCCATTCCGCCCTGTCTTCTATGTTTTAGCATAATAGTGAGGGAGCACCTAGGAGGTTTGTGGTTCCAGATGTATTGTACCGAGGAGAGGAAGGTGAGTAGAGGAGCTTAGGAAGTATCAGTATTTTTAGGGTCGCTATTCTGTCTGCTGACAATTCTTGTGATTTTAGGTAGGGTAGTTTTTGGGGTAGCGATTCTAAAAAGGGCTTAAAGTTGTGTTTATAAAGTTGTGAGAAGTGTGGAGTCAGTTGAACTCCCAGAAAGGACAGAGGGTGAGGAGACCATTCAAAAGGGAAGTTATTGGTTAAATAAGTTTGCATAGAAGTTGGGATGTTGATGCCTAAGATTTGGGATTTGGTGGCATTTAATTTATAATATGGTACGGCACTAAATTCGGTTAGGATTTTCTTTGTCTCAGATAATGACGTCTTAGGATTGTAAATCATGAACATGACATCGTCTGCAAAGAGACTTATTATATGTTATGGAGATTCCTGTAATGTTAGGGTGGGACCTAATGCTCTCTGCCAATGGTTCCAAAAGAAGTGTAAAGAGGATTGGTGATAGGGGGCATCCTTGTCTCGTTCCATTAGTTATTTGTATTGGTTTATAAGTGATGCCTGAAGTAAGAACGATGGCTGATGGGGAGGACTAGAGAAATAAGATGGCTGTCTGCATCCAACCCGTTATTCCAAAGGTGTTAAGTACTGTTTGAATGTATACCCAGTGGACCCTGTTGAACGCCTTCTCCGCATCTAAAGAGAGAAGCAGAGAAGGCGTTTGAGAGGATCCAGCCTGTGAGATTAAGTTGATAAGACGTCTAGTACCATCGGGAGCTTGGCGGCCATGGACAAAGCCCACTTGATCCGGGTGGATGAGGCATGGCAGAACTTTCTGTAGTCGGAGTGCTAACAATTTGGCATAAAGTTTTACGTCTGTATTGAGAAGGGATATGGGTCTATAGTATGCAGGATTGGTAGAATCTTTGTGGTTTTTTGGATTGCCACAATCACTGCTCTTAACATTTCATGTGGAAAGGTGCCAGAGGATGAAGCAAGATTGAAGACTGACTGCAGTATGGGGCAGTTTCTGAGGAGAGGCGTTTGTGGCATTCATTTTAAAAACCGTCATCTCCTGGGGACTTATGATTGGGTAATTTATTGATTTCTAAGCAAATTTCTTGGATTGTAAATGGCTGTGAGATGGAGTTAAATTGGTTTTCAGTAAGATTAGGGAGTTTTATTTTATGTAAGAAAGTGTTAATAAGCACAGATGATGGTTGAGGGGTGGAGGCTTCATTACGAAGGTCATAAAGGGACTGGTAATAATCTGCAAAAGCATTAGCAATATCTTTTGGATTAGATAGAGTATTGTGGGTAAGGTGGTGGGTAAGGTAAGCTATTTTTTGTTTCGCCTGTTTTGCTTTCACTTTTCAACCTCATCATGCTCCCGCTTTATTATGTAGGCCATAATAACTGGCTTTAAGGTATTTAAGGTTGTTTTCGTGCTTATAAAGAAGGAGAGACCGTAGCTGCTGTCTATCTTGTAGAATGTCTTGCGTAAGTTGAGGGTCTGGTTTTAGTTTGTTATCTCGCTCTTTTAGGGTTATGGCGTGGAGTAAATCTGAAATCTGCTTCATTCTCTGCCTTTTAACATAAGAGGCCATTTTGATCAATACTCCCCTCATATACACCTTATAAGCGTTCCACAAAGTGAATCTTTTCATTTCAGGGGAGTCATTGTAATTAAAGAAGTCGTGATGTTCCTGCACGATCTTTTGGCACAGTATCTTGTCCTCCAGAAGGGAGGTGTTTAGTCTCCAAAGTGGGGGGGAGAGAGTTACGAAGTTTGTCATCAAATGGTAGGGTGATCGGGGCATGATCTTACCAAGATATTGTGCCAATGTTCGCGCTCAGAACATTTTGAAGCGACCTTTTATCAGTAAAGAAAAAATCAATAGAGTAAGAAGAGTGTGCAGCTGATAAGAAAGTGAAGTCTTTTTTGGATCCATGGAGGCATCCCCAGATATCATACAGTTCATATTTGTGGAGTAGGGGAACAATGGAGGAGACCCGTTTCTGGCAGGGGTGGTGAAATCACTGGAGGGTTCCAAAACTGTATTGAAATCTCCACCCAGGATAAGGGTGCCCTGTATTACTTCCGCAACTTTAGTAAACAATGGGGCAAGAAATTTCCGCTGTTTAATATTAGGAGCGTATAAGTTCAAAAGCATAAAAATTACCTACTTTAGTTCGCAAATGAGAATAATGCACCTTCCTTGGGGGTCTTAAATGGTGCGAATGTGGCAAAATATGACTGAATCCTTAATGGCCATAAGGACTCTGCTGACTTTTTTGGGATCATTGGCCATATATAGGTGAGGGTAAGGACGGAAGTTTAATCGAGAACATTTGTAGGCGGCAAAATGGGTTTCCTGAGCGAAGATTACATCCGCTTCTTTCATCAACGCTGTGCGTTTAAAGGGGCTATTGAGGCCCTTTGAATTTAAGGACATAAAGTTTATAGGCATAGTAGGAATCGGTTATTTGCTGAGATGTGCACTTATATTGTAACAATAAAAATGAGGGACAGAGTACCGGTAAGGTGGAGGCTTAAGATTCTGACAAGTAAATCCATGGTTGGCAGTGGAATGTGAGTAGCTCGGAGTTGTCACGATGAGTAGCAAAACTTTGATGCCATTGGTGAGCGTCTGTAGTAAGATCACAGCCTGTAAAGGGATGGTGAACCCGCGCAGTGGACATAAAGACTTAATTGGTAAAGTTTGGAACTGCTGCCTCCCAACAGGCAGTCACCCTAAAATGGGGACAGCTGAGATATATTAGAAATGATAGAAGGGTTTGGCGCTGTTCCTATTTAGTTTCCTACCTCCATATAGGTTACTAGATTAAAATAAATTCTTAGGTGCACCGTGCATATATCAAATATTAAATACAAATTAACAATATGAATTCCCAAGTATACCGTGCATGTGTCAATTAAATATTCTGTTGCAATATTGTGCAATCATAGGTGATACATAGACATAACTTAAATGCTTACATATGTAATATTGCTAGGGAGGGAAGAAAGGGGGGGGGGAAGGAGGAAAGGGGGGGGGGGAAGGGAGAAGGGAGTGAGATAGGGAGGTGGGGAGGGGTGTAGGAAATCTGTTCCTAAGGAAAATTACAATAACAAGATAAAGTGCAAATGTGCTGGTGCAATCCAAAAGGCAACAGTGACAAGATAAAAGTGCAAACGTGCTTCAAAATTCTTTAGTAAGTCTCTTGTGTCATATTCTTGTGCTGTGATGATAATCCTTCACTTATAATATCTCTTTGCTCTGAAAGTGCAGCCACTCACCAGATCACTTCACCCCTGCGGGGGTAGTAGGCAGTTACAGTTTTATCGCCACTGTACAGCGATCGCTGGCGGGCTCAGGATCGTGGTATATCATATATAAAAAGAGAGGGAGTGCCCATAGCGTAAAATTGCTTTAAAAAAGTTTTATTACACAAAATGAAAGGGTACTCACACTTTTGCAGTAAAAATCAAGCGAAATGGTAAAAACGTCAAAACCGTCATTAATATCCTTCAGCGCTGGTACAGGAGGTGATGTTTGGGAAGCACAGATTAGGCCACGCGTGGCCTAATCTGTGCTTCCCAAACATCACCTCCTGTACCAGCGCTGAAGGATATTAATGACGGTTTTGACGTTTTTACCATTTCGCTTGATTTTTACTGCAAAAGTGTGAGTACCCTTTCATTTTGTGTAATAAAACTTTTTTAAAGCAATTTTACGCTATGGGCACTCCCTCTCTTTTTATATATGATATACCACGATCCTGAGCCCGCCAGCGATCGCTGTACAGTGGCGATAAAACTGTAACTGCCTACTACCCCCGCAGGGGTGAAGTGATCTGGTGAGTGGCTGCACTTTCAGAGCAAAGAGATATTATAAGTGAAGGATTATCATCACAGCACAAGAATATGACACAAGAGACTTACTAAAGAATTTTGAAGCACGTTTGCACTTTTATCTTGTCACTGTTGCCTTTTGGATTGCACCAGCACATTTGCACTTTATCTTGTTATTGTAATTTTCCTTAGGAACAGATTTCCTACACCCCTCCCCACCTCCCTATCTCACTCCCTTCTCCCTTCCCCCCCCCCCCTTTCCTCCTTCCCCCCCCCCCTTTCTTCCCTCCCTAGCAATATTACATATGTAAGCATTTAAGTTATGTCTATGTATCACCTATGATTGCACAATATTGCAACAGAATATTTAATTGACACATGCACGGTATACTTGGGAATTCATATTGTTAATTTGTATTTAATATTTGATATATGCACGGTGCACCTAAGAATTTATTTTAATCTAGTAACCTATATGGAGGTAGGAAACTAAATAGGAACAGCGCCAAACCCTTCTATCATTTCTAAAAGATCACAGCCTGGTCCATTCAACATAGGTGATGTATCATAGGTGGTGACTGGAGAAGCAGAAAATACTAGAAAAAAGAAAGAATAAAAAAACAAAACAGGGATAACAGGTCCATAAAAAAAAAAAGTGTCAAAATGCAGGTACAATGGGCAGCCGGAGCTGCTGTGGTACCCGGGGGTAATCAGCCAGTAATGCAGTGCACTAGGTATCAGAAGGGAGATACAACTGAGTGATTGGACTCCCTGCCTCAGGCTACTGAGGAACTTGTGGTGGCAGGGAGAGGCTCACGGTTAGCCAGGGAGTTTGATTTAGGTCCATTCTGTTTCCTGACGTTCTGGGGAGGGTTGAGCAGGCAGTTGTGCATCGGGAGGAAGCAATTGCCATTGCTTGAAAAGTTGTATGCACTTTTCCACAGTGTATATTGGGAATACTTTGCCATTTCATGTGACAAGCAGTTCAGTGGGGAACTGTTGTTGCGCAGAACTTTTGTAAGCGGAGTGAGCTTCTTTCTGTTCGCTGCTGTTTGTTGAGATATATCTGTGTATAATGAGATACCAGTAAACTCATCTGGCACTACAGGGTTTTGTTTAGCCGCCGCCATTACTCATTCTTTTACATGGTAGCAGTGGAAATGCGCCAGGGTATCCCTGGGTGCCGTGTCTGGTAGAAATTTTGGTTTAGGAATGCGGTGGGGCCCTGAGAGCTTTCATGAGGCGTTGGGCAAAGTTGGTTAGTTCATTAGGTGGAATAGATTCGGGTATTCCTCTAAATGTATTATTGTTCCGCCTTGAGCGGTCTTCTAAATCCATGATTTTATTTTGGAGGCATTGTATCTCAGAATCCTGATCAGTATATGCATCGACAAGATTGTTATGTGCAGTATAGAGATCTTCCATGTTGGATTCTAGATGCTGAATTTGAGCGGTGTGCATTTGCAGAGTATCATTTAGAGGGGCAAACATGTCAGAGAAGTCATTAAATAATGATCTCCTGAGGGACAAAAGCATGTTCTTCATAGTGCTTTCTGAGATGTTTTGGTCTGAGGCTGGGAATGTATCTATCAGAGGCTCAGTGTGTTTTCCCTGTGTGGAGGCTTGTGACAGGACATGCTGCAGCCCAGGAGAGAGCTCATCTCCCTCCCTACGCTGCCTGGTTTTAGCTGGGCTGCACATAGTGGGGGTAGAGGGGGGTGAGATCTCACCCATCTCTGTTTGGGAATTAGTGGCATGACTCACCACTGTGTGCTGGCCATGAGGGGAGCGGAGCGCGTCTCTGGAGCTGGGGCCGGCGGCATCTTGGCTGTCTAGAGGTCCGGGCGTGGAATAGAAGTCCGTGAGGTGTTGGGGCTGTTTATGCTGCTTCCTCCTCTTGGACATCTTTTCTGCTGGTAATCATCAGTTCCGTGAGCTGTTTGGAGTCCCAGGTACCAAACCCATAGTGCGCTGTGTAGCTTATACTAGCGTGAGGCAGCGGAAGCTCTCAGCTATGCGGCCATTTCCTCTGCTGGCCGGACACGCCCCACCGTTTTATGTCATTTTTATATAGCCCAATGAAGCAAGATTTTTAAGCCACTGAACCACATTGAGGTCAGTTTACTACAAATAGCCTGTGCACTTTGTAAGCGCAGTTGCACTATGCAAGTGCAGGTGATCCAGAGCTTAAATGAGTAAATGAGATGAAGCATTGCTTTGCAAAAATACCCAATCACATCTAAGGAAAATAACCAACATTTTTGCTTGCACATAATTGGATTGTTGGAAGTCAGCAGAGCTTCCCCTCATGTACTAAGTTCTGGAGCAACTGCACTTGCAAATGCACAGTCTATGTGCCTTTATTCTGAGACTGGAAATATACTGAAATCAGAGAGGCAGACTTTGAGGTGAATTTACCAAAGGCACACAGACTGTGCACTTTGCAACTGCAGTTGCAATCATTTTCCTTGGTGAATTCTGATTGTGGTAAAGCTTCACATTTTAAAGAATATCCAGTCAGGTGCAAGAGAAATAAAAAACAAAACAACATTTTTACTTGCACGTGATTGATAGATGGAAATCAGCAGAGATGTATTACATTTGATCTGCTAAGCTCTTGGGAAAATGAGTGCAACTGCCCTTGCAAAGTGCTCATTCTATTTGGCGTTATCAAATCAACGCCTAAGAATAATTATGTAGATTAGTATGTTTTATGCACACTGGAGGAGATTTACTAAAACTGGACCATACAAAATATGGTTCAGCTCTGCAGAGAAACCAATCAGCTTCCAGGTTTTATTGTCAAAATTTAATTGAACAAGCTGAAGTTAGAAGCTGATTGGCTACCATACACAGCTGCACCAGATTCTGAGTGCTCAAGTTTTAGTAAATCTGATATTCATGCTTGTTTGGGGTCAGTGTTTTAAAGTTTTGAAGCCAAAAGCTAGAAACAGCCAGGAAATTAACATTTTCAGAAGGGGCCAGCTGCCATATTTCTCTACTACTGGTTTATTTTAAACTCACATGTGCTTTATGTAAAATTGTTTACAATATTTTACAAATGGGTCTTATGTCACAAAGAGACTTTGTTTTTTTGTGCGGAAATATTGTGAACATGGCATTTGAAATGTGAAGGACAAGCATATAAACAATGCAAGCGTCAAGCTATAATTGTGCTCTGCATATTTACTACCTTAAGTAGGGTATGCAGTCAAAACATATATTTCATTTTGTAATGTGCTAATTAGACATATTATATGTCTCGAGAATGTTACACTTCCGTATGCTATTAAAAACACTTTAGTTCAGAAACAAATAATTAGGAAAACAGGCGCCATCGGATTGGCTATCATTTTACTTGTTCTCTCTAATTACAATTTTCTTCATCCAATTCTCAATGCACTCTTTGTTTAGACACTTTTCTAGTTCATGAACAGTAAAGAAAAAGGGACAGATTAATGGGCTGTATTGTATCTAAGTGGTAGACGTATGTTATACATTCAGTATAGACAGTGGATTTGCATTTAGCAATCTATTGATGGTTTAAATATAGTTTATTAGGTCACAATTGCACTGTCCATTTAAATGCATTTTCTACTTCTTATAAGTATTTTTGGAAGAATATGAAGCAATAAAAGCGCATGAAAGACATTTTTCATTGGCAAAGTCAGAATTCATAAATAGAGGGAATAGGAAAGTGCTTGTTATTTTATACATGAAAGATTTTCCTATTTAGACAAAGATGACTGGACAGCTAAATTTAAACACTTCACATTGAGATCAGTTTAGTGTCTGCTTGGGCTGTTCTATGTATAAACACTCATTTCTTTTTTGTGCCACCAATGCCTGAATCATAATCAGTTGGAAGGGAAATTGCATGTGGAAGCTTTATAAGGCAATAGTGCATAATGAAGTAAAATCACACCAACCACAATTAGAAAAGAATATAGAGGAGTGTTGGCAATGATGAAATGTATAAAGGGCATATTTAGAAAGCAGAAAATTATCAGTTCGGCAAATGTTTTTCACTTTTTGATGCTAGATACTTGGCGCAAGACTCTCCATATTTATACATCTCATTCACCAGCCAGATGTGTCAGTGTTGCCACCTGATTGAGTTTATTTCACTGCCTAAATATCTGGATTTTCCCATTCTTTGGAGGACAACTTCACTTTTAGTCTACACTTTTAGATTGCCTAAAAGGCTCTATCCAATGCTAAGAAATGCCAGATCTGGGGCAAATCTCAGACAGTGGATTGAGACACTTATCTCTGTTATCCAATGACATTTTAGTAATAATAGATAAGGAGCATTGTAGACTGTTACAAGCTACCATAGTTTTTTTTTTAATAAAAAACAGGATATTCAAAATATTATTGAATATTAGCACTGAATGTAACAACTACACTAATGCATACTAAATTTAATTTCTCGGGATAACAAATTGGATGTGAACAGTTCAAGGATTATTAATAGCTACGTTACATAGTTACATAGTTAGTCAGGTTGAAAAAAGACTCAAGTCCATCTAGTTCAACCACTTTCACCTTTAGTAACATTTCACGTTATACTCATGTTTATGGCGTGCAGCCCCCTAAGCCCCTCCTGTGACAGCGGGCACGGGATCCTCTCTCTACAACCGCTGTCACACTTTAAAATTAGTGAGGCTGTGCAAGGCTCCACTATTCCATATGTAATACGTGAATGGATGAACTACAAGTTCTATCTGTCACTGTGACTTGTAGTTTTCAATGGACTGCGAGTGTGCTGATGATGAGTGCTGTCATAGTCTATTCACTCATCCTGCAGCAGCTCTAGGAAGAGAATACAAGAACCTGACATGCACGTGAGATCCACTGATCAAGTGTGCAATGCTCTGCAGGATTCTGGGAAAAAAATAATAAATGCAAACTTTTTTTACATCCAGGGATATCTGTATTTAATTTTATTTTTTTTTTTAAGGTGAACTTTAAAGACCTTTAAATGTTTGAATTTGAAGGTACACAACTTTAAAAATGTAAAGAGAATCATAAATGTGCTTATACATTTCATGGTCTCTTTAAAGGATAAACACCATATTCAGGGTGTAACATGTTACAAATGCATCAGCCCCTGCACCCTCTTGATCCACTGCTTTGGCAGCGAACGGGGATCTTCTCCCCCCCCCCACTCGCTGCCACAATCTAAAGAAAACTCATCGGCGTCATGCATTCATAGTGTTCTGTAAATGAATGGACTACAACTACAGACAGCCTTTATGGGTAGATAGCTTACACTGAGACCTGCATGGCATCAGCGATCTGCTGATCATTGGTGCAATGCTTTCCAGGCTACTAAAACAAAAAATAATAAGGCCTGGTTCACACCTATGCATTTTTTAGTGCATTTTCAGTTTTTCAGAAACACACTACAGTCCATTTAACATGGTTTCCTTTGGATGCAGTTCACATCTGTGCATTTTATGGAAAGGGCATGGGTCTTTTTTTTTGGTTTTTATTTCCATAGACTTCAATGGTTTAAAGATGTGTATTCAAAAACACAAAATGCACCTGCAAAATGCAAACTGCAACCTGCACAAGTGTGAATCAGGCCTACAATGTCTGTTAATGTGCAAACCTATAAAAATATGAATATTACTAAAGCTTTTAAGGAAAAAAAACTGTTAAATTGGCTCATAAGATAAATATAATTTCCCTAGCATACCCCATACATATAGTATAGAACACAATTGTTAGCTTTAGTAACTCCAGCAAATGATTTTGAAGGCCCTATATTGGTATGCTGTAAACTGAAAAGGGCATATTTCTAAAATTTCTGTTCTACCCAGATTTTCAAATCTTTTTCCATGCTATATTATATAACCCGTAAAGCCATGCTACATAATCTGTGAATGTAAAAAAGGTTATTTTACATTTAAACTTGCATTTCAATTAAAAATGAATGCCTTGTGAACCTATTATTAAAGTCTTTGTGCTGGCACTTCTTGTTAAGTGTAGTAACACTCTGTACATGTCTCTCAATTGTGCTCTTGCATTGTCAGTCTGTCACACAGGTTCAGGTGGAGAATAGAAGTGGATTCTTCAACACACATTGCAGTGCATGGTCTACTGTTGTTACAAGCCATAAACCAGTCCCGAATAAGAGGAAGCTGGTGGAGTGCATGCATATAGAGACCTTGCAGGAATTCAGCGCTACATGCACTAAATACAGTATATGGATACAAACATTTGTGTATCTATGGGTTGTTTGTATGAACAAATCTTTTGTATTTGTTTTGGTAATGTATTCATGTATTTGGTGTTTTGCTACAAGTTCATTCAATTACCAGCTAATTTGATTAAAGGAGAAGTATAGCCAAAGCTTGTTTGGCTGTACTTCTTCTTTAGATCACGGGAGTGCGGTTCGTTCTGCACTCCTGTGACCTGTTTTCTGCTGACAGCGGGCTGAAGCTCGATGTTGGCTGACATCACAAAGCCGGTCCAGGCTGGGGAAAGATTGCGACCATATGGTCAGGATCCACCAAGGACTGGACTGGCAACTGGCTCAGCCAGTAAGTATGATTTCTAAAAAACAAAACAAGTCAAACTTCTCTTTTAAGATCCAGTGATCTTCTAACTTGTTGTGCAAATGTTAAGAATAGTTATGAGCAAATCTGCCCAAGTTTGATTTTCACATATTCACATATTTTGTATGTTTATTTTTTTTTTACTATTACATATAGCTTAGCTTAAAAACATGAACACCACCCTAGTCTGATTCATTTCAACTTTGGGCTGGATGATGTCAGTCATTGGTAAGACCATAGGGGCACAAGGACCCACTGATTATTGGCACCCATTGACAGCTCAGCGGCATTTGGACATACAGTGGGGACGGAAAGTATTCAGACCCCCTTAAATTTTTCACTCTTTGTTCTATTGCAGCCATTTGCTAAAATCATTTAACTTCATTTTTTTCCTCATTAATGTAGACACAGCACCCCATATTGACAGAAAAACACAGAATTGTTGACATTTTTGCAGATTTATTAAAAAAGAAAAACTGAAATATCACATGGCCCTAAGTATTCAGACCCTTTGCTGTGACACTCATATATTTAACTCGGGTGCTGTCCATTTCTTCTGATCATCCTTGAGATGGTTCTACACCTTCGTTTGAGTCCAGCTGTGTTTGATTATACTGATTGGACTTGATTAGGAAAGCCACACACCTGTCTATATAAGACCTTACAGCTCACAGTGCATGTCAGAGCAAATGCGAATCATGAGGTCAGAGGAACTGCCTGAAGAGCTCAGAGAAAGAATTGTGGCAAGGCACAGATCTGGCCAAGGTTACAAAGAATTTCTGCTGAACTTAAGGTTCCTAAGAGCACAGTGGCCTCCATAATCCTTAAATGAAAGATGTTTGGGATGACCAGAACCCTTCCTAGAGCTGGTCGTCTCGCCAAACTGAGCTATCGAGGGAGAAGAGCCTTGGTGAGAGAGGTAAAGAAGAACCCAAAGATCACTGTGGCTAAGCTCCAGAGATGCAGTCGGGAGATGGAAGAAAGTTGTAGAAAATCAACCATCACTGCATCCCTCCACCTGTTGGGGCTTTATGGCAGAGTGGCCCGACTAAGCCTCTCCTCAGTGCAAGACACATAAAAGCCCACATGGAATTTGCTAAAAAACACCTGAAGGACTCCAAGATGGTGAGAAATAGGATTCTTTGGTCTGGTGAGACCAAGATAGAACTTTTTGGCCTTAATTCTAAGTGGTATGTGTGGAGAAAACCAGGCACTGCTCATCACCTGTCCTATACAGTCCCAACAGTGAAGCATGGTGGTGGCAGCATCATGCTGTGGGGGTGTTTTTCAGCTGCAGGGACAGGTTGACTGGTTGCAATCGAGGGAAAGATGAATGCGGCCAAGTACAGGGATATCCTGGATGAAAACCTTCTCCAGAGTGCTCAGGACCTCAGACTGGGCCGAAGGTTTACCTTCCAACAAGACAATAACCCTAAGCACACAGCTAAAATAATGAAGGAGTGGCTTCACAACAACTCCGTGACTGTTCTTGAATGGCCCAGCCAGAGCCCTGACTTAAACCCAATTGAACATCTCTGGAGAGACCTAAAAATGGCTGTCCACCAACATTTACCATCCAACCTGACAGAACTGGAGAGGATCTACAAGGAGGAATGGAAGAGGATCCCCAAATCCAGGTGTGAAAAACTTGTTGCATCTTTCCCAAAAAGACTCATGGCTGTATTAGATCAAAAGGGTGCTTCTACTGAATACTAAGCAAAGGGTCTGAATACTTAGGACCATGTGATATTTCAGTTTTTCTTTTTTAATAAATCTGCAAAAATGTCAACAATTCTTTATTTTTTATGTTGGTATGGGGTGCTGTGTGTACATTAATGAGGAAAAAATGAACTTAAATGATTTTAGCAAATGGCTGCAATATAAGATAGAGTGAAAAATTTAAGGGGGTCTGAATACTTTCTGTCCCCACTGTATGTCCAAGCGAACCTACAGACCAGCCACTCAGTTTCTCCCCAATAAAGAGTGACTTGAGGCACTATAGGATATTTTATGATACTGACAGTTATTCCCATTTTTATATGACCCAGGACATGGCTTTTGGTCATTTGCTGCAACCAACAAAGATAGCTTAACCACTTGCCCACTGGGCACTTAAACCCCCTTTCTAACCAGGCCAATTTTCAGCGTTCAGTGCTGTCACACTTTGAATGACAATTACTCAGTCATGCAACATTGTACTGTAATTTTTTGTCCTTTTTTTCATACAAATAGAGTTCCATGTCATAGCTCAGAGGAAGTAGTTTTTTCACATTTTGATTTTTTCCCACACTTCTTTGCAAAATGAAGATTTCTATTTGTATTGTTTTTTTCCACAAAATTGTCAAATTACCAAGTTATTTATCACACATGACATATGCATACTTACAACTACACCCCAAAACACATTCTGTTACTCCTCCTGAGTATGGCGATACCACATGTGTGAGACTTTTACACAGCCTGGCCACATACAGAGACCTGACATGCAGGGAGCACCATCAGGTATTCTAGGGACATAAATTACACATATCATTTCCTGACAACCTATCACACTTTTGAAGACCCTGGAGCACCAGGACAATTGAAACACCCACAAAATGACCCCATTTTGGAAAGAAAACACCTCAATATATATTCTATGAGGCATAATGAGTCTTTTGAACATGTCATTTTTTTTCCACAAGTTTTTGGAAAATGTGGAAAGAAAATGAAAACGCAATTTTTACACATTTTTACAGCACTGACGGGCACTGATGGGGATCCACTGGTAGGGTAGCACTGATGAGCACTTACTAATGGGCACTGTATTGGCATGAATGGGCACTTTAGTGGCACTGATGGGGCATTGTAGAGCACAGATGTGGCACTGATGTGCACTGATGGGGCACTGTAGAGCACTGCTGTGGCACTGATGGGGCACATATGTGCACTGAAGTGGCACTGATTGGTCGCAGATGTGCACTGATGGGGCATTACTGGGCACTGACATGGCACTGATGGGGCATAGATGTGGACTGATGGGGCACTGATGTGGCACTGATGGGGCACCGATGTGCACTGATGGGGCATTGTAGAGCAATGATGGGGCACAGATGTGGCACTGATGGGGCACTGTAGAGCATTGCTGGGCACAGATGTAGCACTGCTGGGTACTGATGTGGCACTGCTGGGCCACAGATCTGCACTGATGGGGCACTGCTGGGGCACAGATGTGCACTGATGGGGCACTGCTGGGGAACAAATGTGGCATTGCTGGGGCACTGCTGGGACACAGATGTGCACTGCTGGGGCACATATGTGGCACTGCTGGTCAGTGCAGGGCACTGCTGGGGCACAGATGCGCATTGATGGGGCAAAGATGTGACACTGTTGGGCACTGCTGGGGCACAGATGTGGCACTGCTGGGCACTGATGGGGCACAGATGTGCACTAATGGGACACTGCTGCGGCGCAGATGTGGCACTGATGGGACACTGCTGGGCACTGCTGGGGCACTGCTGGACACTTGGAATACATAAGAAAAACTCAAGCAGCCTCACTCTGCAGCCTCCCCCTCCTCTCCTCACATGATCGGTGTGAGGAGAGGAGAGAATCGGACATGATGCCAGTTTGTTGACAGTGATCGCTCCATAATTAGACGGAGCAATCAAGTGTTAAAGGGCCGCTGGTATTGGCCCTTTATCTTGTTCCCAGTCCCAGTCACGAGAACCCAGCGAGCACAGACACTCCCATGTGCGTGCCCCAGGGGGCGCGATTCTGGGAGGAAGTCATTGTATGCTCTCCGCGAATTATCCGACTGCACTATAGCTGTCATTCGGCTATGGCCCGGTTGGTTAATGGTTAATTGCATTGGCACCTCCATAAACAAACCAGTCCATATGTGTAGGAATCCATTTCAGGGTGAAAAAGGATAGGTTAGCTAAACAGGTTCATGGGCAGGCAGTGTAGAATCGTTTATAGTGTAGGCAAGTGCGATTCAGTGCAGTATCTAGGCGCTAGTTGGCGTGATGACGCACCCCCAGAGCGTTCCATGTCATAGCTCAGAGGAAGTAGTTTTAATGATGCTTGCTGTCATTCAACCCAGAGAACTGGCAAAGGTTAGTGGTGAAAGAGACTTACTGTATGCACAATGCCAAATTGATGATTAGTATTTCAGCTAAAGTTACTTTTATATTTTCTAAATCTTTTTATAACTCACTTTTGTGGTACTATTTATTTATTTATTTTTCTCCTTGAGTTCACCTTTACAGCTGAACTCCAGCCAGAATATTTCACCAATTGCTTACTGGGCACTTAAATCCTCTTCCTGCCCAGGCCAATTTTCAGCTTTCAGCGCTGTCACTCTATGAATGACAATTGCGCAGTTATGCAACACTGTTCCAAAATTAAATAGCCGATTATGATCTTCTGTTTACATCACGCGATCAGCTGTCATTGGCTGACAGCTAATCACAAGGTAAGGGGCCCGGGACCAGCCCCTTACTCCGATCTGTGATCAGCCGAGTCTCATTGACACCAGGGGCGTGCAGGCAGCTCCTACACAGGAGGACATACATGAATGCCCTCCCGGCAATTAAGGCCCACCCAGTGGACGTCTTTCGGCTATAGAGCAGGCAGAAGGTGGTTAAATGTAATGTCGGATAACGTAGGAAAGGGTTAGAAACTCTGTTAAGTTTTTATTGTTGCCAGGGGAAAAAAATATGTCATACAATGGAGAAAATAAGTATTTAAACCCCTGCAGATTTTGTAAGTTTGCCCACTTACAAAGAAATGAAGGGTCTATTTGTTTGTATTATGTTAATTGTTATCATAGGTGATAACGATAATGATAGAGACAGAATATCAACCAAAAATCAAGAAAAAACACAATACAAATATTATAAATTGAGTTGCAGTCCAGTGAGTAAAATAAGTATTTGATCCTCTACCAACCAACAATAATTCTGGTTCCTGTAGACTGGCTACAGTACGTGCTCATGTGGTAGTTTATGGTCATGTGACATTTTTAGAACTTGGAGTCTGACTGGCTGGGGAACAAAAATGTTATCCTGGTGCCACAGAAATCCATCTTGGTTTCTCAGTGAGCACACTTCTGATCCAGAGCACTGGGTTGAGGCTTGCTTGATTAAGGTCTTTAAGTCAGGTTGGATAAGCAAAAAATTCTGGGTGGATAGGATCGTACTGTGCTCTGTTGTTTCAGGGGTGTCCGGAAACATTCGGGAGAGTGCATCTGCCTTTCCATTCTTGGAACCTGGCCGATATGTAAGATGGAAATTGAACCTGGAGAAGAACAGAGCCCAGCGGGTTTGCCGGGGTCTTAAACATTTGGCTGTCCTGAGGTACTCCAGGTTTTTATGGTCTGTGAAAATCATAATGGGATGAGCGACACCCTCCAATAAGTACCTCCATTCTTCTAAGGCAGATTTAATGGCCAGAAGTTCTCTATCTCCCACATCATAATTTCTCTCTGGTGGGCTCATTTTTCAAGAGAAAAAGGCTACGGGGTGAAGAAGAGTCTTGGATCCCTGCCATTGGGACAGGATCACCCCTGTAGCTACTTCAGAGGCATCCACTTCCACCACATAAGGCAGGGTCGGATCTGGGTGCTGTAGGATTGGTGCGGAAGTGAACAGATTCTTTAATTTGTCAAAGGCTGTCTGGGCTTTTGGAGACCACTGGAACTGGACCTTTTGGTGGGTCAACTGAGTGTTGGGTGCTATGGTGGTGGAGAAATCCTTCACAAACCTCCTGTAGAAGTTTGAGAACCCCACAAAGTGCTGAACACCTTTCTTGTCTGAAGGAGCTGGCCAGTCTAATATTGCTTCCACCTTCTTTGGGTCCATTGCAATTCCTTCTGTGGAAATGATGAGACCCAGGAATTGAATAGATGTTTTTTCACAATCACATTTGTCTGCCTTGACATATAGTCCATCTTTTCTCAAGGTTGAGAGCACCTTTTTTACGTGAATTTGATGAATCTCCATAGAGACAGAAAAGATGAGGTATATGATTACAAAGTAATCAAGGAATTCACGAAAAATGTTGTTCACTAGATGCTAGAACGTGGCTGGGGCATTGCATAACCCGAACGGCATCACAAGGTATTCGGTGTGGCCGAACCGCATCCGAAATACTGTTTTCCACTCATCACCCTGCCGTATGCAGACAAGGTTATAAACACCCCTCAGATCCAATTTAGTGAAAATCCGGGTGGTTCGGAATCTTTGAAAGAGTTCAGGAACGAGAGGGGGTGGGTATCTGTTCTTTACAGTGATCATATTGATTTCTCTGTAGTCTACACACGGCCGCAACGTGCCATCCTTCTTCTCCACAAAGAATATACCCGCCCCAGCAAGAGAAGAAGAGGGTCGTATAAACCCTTTTTCAAGGTTTTCGTGAATATATACTCGTAGGGTCTCCAGCTCGTTTTCAGATAGGGGAAAGATTCATCCAAATGGGATCTCGGCTCCCGGGAGCAGTTCAATAGGACAGTCATAAGGCCGTTGAAGTGGGAGGACATCGGCCTTTTTCTTGTCGAAAATGTCTATAAACTCATGATAAGCTGGAGGAACATGCTGGAGATTACTGAGAGCAGGTTGCACTGCCAGACAGCTAACAGGCTTACTGGAACTGGGAGTAAAGCAATGCTGCAGGCAATATGCTGAAGAAAGAGAGATTTCCTTCTTGGCCCAGTTGATTTGCGGGTTATGTGCCTGCAGCCATGGAATTCCCAGGATGATGGGAAACATGGGGGAACATAGGACGTCAAAGCGGACAAATTCTTGATGGCCGGTATGTGTAGTAGTGAAGATGGGCATGGTTTCCTGGGTGACAAGTCCAGAACTGGACAGGGAACCATCGGCCAAAAGAACCTCAAGTCTGTGCTTTGTTTCACAGAGGGGCACACCAAGTGTTTCAGCCAGGGATAAAACAGCTACATGCCCTGCAATTAATGATTGCTTGTATCCGGATCTCCCTTTCTGCCACTTGTAAGTAAATGGGAAGAACAAGGTAAGAATGGCAGGATCCAGAGACTTGGAGATATGTGGAACTTGGTGGGTAGACCTTACTGGGTCTTATGGGGTGGCTGCGTAAAAAATGTCCGGCCCCTCCGCAGTACAGGCAGAGATTGGCCTGCTGGTGGCGTTGTCTCTCCTCAAGAGTAAGGGAGGAATGGGCAAGGCCAACTTGCTTTGGTTCCCTTTCAGGGATTGCAGGGCAAACAGACGTGGGTGCAACAGCAGGAGAAAACTTGGGTAGCATCCATGTAGGCTGGAAGGATTGAGCACGTTCCTACCACCGCTCCCGCAGGCGCCTGTTAAGCTGAAGGCCAAGCCAAAGGTCTGGTATCAGGAAGCAGGCAGGAACAGGTAACTGTAGCAAAGTCTGTGATACAAGCCGGGATCAGGTACAGGAGAAGACAACAAGTCGGTAAAGCAAGCCAGGGGGTCAAACCAGGAGAGCAGATCAGACAGGTCAGGAACAAGCCGGGTCACAACAGGAATCCAAACAGTAATTTGCACAGAGGCTCAGGAACACAGGAAGACTGACAAACCAGCAACTGCAGACACTAGCTGACTTCCTTATATAGGCCCATGTGACCTGCTGGTAGAGATACTGGGTCCTAGAGCCCTTCTCCTGCCACAGATGCTGGGTCCTAAAGTCCTTCTCCTGCCATAAGTGCTGGTAGAGATGCTGGGTCCTAGAGCCCTTCTCCTGATGTTGGTGCCAGTTCTCCTACGGCCATTTCCCTGACAGTGCCCCCCCAAGGGACAGCCTCTGGATGCCCCCACGGGCCAATGCTTCGGCATGTCTGCTGTGAAAGTCCCGCACAAGTCTAGGAGCATGCACTTTGTTTGCAGGCTCCCAGGAATTGTCTTCGGGGGGTACCCCCTCCATTTGATTAGATACTGGACTTGCCTACCCCTCCTCCGGCAATCCATAATGGCTTCGATCTCAAATTCTGTTTCCCCTTCTACCAAGACTGGAGGTGGAGGTGGCTCTTCTCTTCCAGGGAAGGGACTGGGTACAGCTGGTTTAAGCAGGGAGATGTGGAACACTGGATGGATCTTGTAAGTATTGGGTAGTGCCAGCTCGAAAGCCACCAGATTTATCTCTCTTTTGATTTCAAAGGGACCGATTAATTTGGGTCCAAGCTTCCGGGAGAGACATGAGAGCTTGAGGTTTACTGAAGAAAGCCATACCTTGTCCCAAATCTTAAAGACAGGATTCCCTCTTCTTCTTTTATCATGGAACTTTTTATAGTCCTCTTGGGCTTTTCGCATGGCCTCCTGAAGCAACTTGTAGTTGGATTGAAAGAACCTTAATCGATCCTGGACAGCGGGAGCAGATGTTTCAGGTATAGTATTTGGAAGGAAGGAGGGATGGAATCCATAGTTCGCCCAGAAAGGGGACTGATTGATTGCTGCATTATAAGAGTTATTATATGCAAACTCAGCACAGGGAAGAAGGGAGATCCAGTCATCCTGTGAGCAAGTACAAAAACATTGAAGGTACTGTTCTAAGGTCTGGTTAGTCTTCTCTGTTTGACCATTGCTCTGAGGGTGGTAAGCTGAGGAAAGACATGCTTCTATTGATAGGGACTTGCAGAGATCCCTCCAGAACTTGGAGGTGAACTGTACCCCTCTATCGGTAATCCATGTAATCTGACAATCTCTTTAATGAACATGTTTGCTGTGTCTGAAGCGAAACGGAATAATCGGAAGGAAGTGTGCCATTTTGGAAAGGCGGTCTGCCACCACCATGATGGTGGTGCATCCCCCAGAGGGGGGCAGGTCTACTATAAAGTCCATGGATATTTCTTTCCAGGGTTGTTCAGGAATGGGTAATAGCCTCAAAAGTCCCCATGGCTTGGCATTGGAACCCTTGACAAATGGTGCAAGAGTTCACATACTTTCTGCAGTCCTGTCTTAGGCTGGCCCACCAAAATGAGCGCTGAACAAGTTCAGTGGTTCTTCATATCCCAAAATGCCCGGCAAGTTTATGGTCATGTGACATTTTTAGAACTTGGAGTCTGACTGGCTGGGGAACAAAAATTTTATCCTGGTGCCACAGAAATCCATCTTGGTTTCTGGTATCAGTAAGCAGGCAGGAACAGGTAACTGTAGCAAAGTCCGTGATACAAGCCGGGATCAGGTACAGGAGAAGACAACAAGTTGGTAAAGCAAGCCAGGGGGTCAAACCAGGAGAGCAGATCAGACAGGTCAGGAACAAGCCGGGTCACAACAGGAATCCAAACAGTAATTTGCACAGAGGCTCAGGAACACAGGAAGACTGACCTGCTGTTAGAGATACAGGGTCCTAGAGCCCTTCTCCTGCCAGAGATGCTGGGTCCTAAAGTCCTTCTCCTGCCATAAGTGCTGGTAGAGATGCTGGGTCCTGGAGCCCTTCTCCTGCTGTTGGTGCCAGTTCTCCTATAGCCATTTCCCTGACAGACAGCTCATTATGTGTATAAAAGACAGCTCTCCACAGAATATTTCTTCCATTCAAACCTCACCATCATGGGCAAGACCAAAGAGCTGTCAAAAGACATTGGGGACAAGATTGTACTGTAGACCTGAATAAGGCTGGAATGGGCTACATGACTATCAGCAAGAAGCTTGGTGAGAAGGAGACAACTGTTGAAGCGATTGTTTGCAAATGGAAAACATACAAAATAACCATCAATCACTCTCGGTCTGGAGCTCCATGCAAGATTTTGCCTCAGGGGGTAAGGATGATAATGAGAAAAGTGAAGGATCAGCCCAGAACTACACGGGAGGAGATGGTGAAATATCTCAAGGTAGTTGGAATCATAGTCTCCAAACAAACCATTGGTAACACATTAACGCCTCCATGGATTGAAATCCTGCAGTGCCCACAAGGTCCCCCTCCTCAAGAAGGCATCTGAATTTGCCAATTAACATCTAATAGATTCAGAGAAGAATCGGGAGTAAGTGCTGTGGTCAGATGATACCAAAATTAATGCATTAACTCGACTCGCCATGTTTGGAGAAAGAAAAATGCTGACTATGACCCTAAGAACACCATCCCTACAGTCAAGTACAGAGGTGGAAACATTATGCTTTGGGGCTGTTTCTCTGGTAAAGGGACAGGTTGACTTTTCCGCATTGAGGGGCCAATGGACGGGGCCATGTATTGTAAAATCTTGGATAAGAACCTTCTTCCCTGAGCCAGAACACTAAAGATGGGTGGTGGTTGGGTCTTCCAGCATGACAATGACCCAAAACATACCACCAAGGCAACATGGGAGTGGTTCAAGAAGAAGCACATTAGGGTCATGGAGTGGCCTAGTGAGTCTCCAGACTGAGTCTGAGTCTCCATACCTTAATCCTATAGAAAATTTATGGAGGGTTCTCACTCCTTGACACTTTGGGACTCCCTCAGACTCAACTCACACTTGATCTCCCATTGGTGCCCCTTATCCCACATCTTCAGAAATCCCCTTTTCCCGCCTGGTCAAGATATTAATGCCTTTAAATGGTGGTTAGATAAGGGGCTTTATAGGATTGGCCACTTTGTTCACCCGACAGGCCCCCTCACCTTTTCCTACTGCACCAGTAAACTTGACATGCCAGGTTCGGAACGGTTCAGACTCCAACAGATATCCCACTTTATCAGATCTCTTGGACGCTCCGTTCACAAACCTTTGAACATTACGGATTATGAACTGTGGTGTGGTCAGGCCATGGAGCAGAGGGGGGGAATAACGGTGATTTATCGAGCGCTTGCTAGGGCTGATTCTAAAACACCATTCATGAGGGAATGGGAGGCTGATCTACAACAACAATGGACCCTGTCGGAGTGGCAAAGAGCTTCCATCAATGCTTCTAAAGGCATTCTTAATATTGCGCTTGTTGAGGCGAACTTAAAAGTTCTAATGAGGTGGTATATGGTCCCTTTGCGGATAGCTAGGATCTTCCCAAACGCATCCCCCTTATGCTTCCGTAACTGCGGGCATATTGGCTCCATGCTTCATACCTGGTGGGAATGCCCCAAAATAAGGGATCTATGGAACAAAATTTTCTGGATTATCAGGAAAATAACTAATTTATCCATTCCAAAAACACCACACTACGCTCTATTGAACTTTCCCATCCCGGGGGTACCAAAATTGGCCCACAATCTTATCAGGTTCATCCTTATTGGAACTAAATTGACAATAGCCCGAGCGTGGAAACAGCCCACAGTCTCACTTCTGTTAGTTAAACGAAAAATTTCCTGGATTATGGCTCAGGAGAAAACAGTAAGCATTCTCCTGGACACGGTAGACAGAACCGAGGCAGTATGGGAACCTTGGGTGAAATACGTGTCCAGGCCACTAATCTGTTCATCTATACCTGTTTGAGTGTGGACGAGCGAATACCACACCGTCGCTTCTCGCTCTATCTACGCATCATTTTCCTATCCTCTTTTTCCTCTCTTTACTCTTTTCTGTTTTCGCTATCCCTTTATTATCTGGGTTGGTTTATTAGGTACAGCTTGGTTCATTATGTGGTTACTAATTTCCAGTTCAACATTGCCATATGCAAAGATCTCTGGAGGTACCCATAGGTACTTCTACAGTCTCTCATTACCGGTTCTCGGACAGCAAGGAGCGGTATAAGGAATACGTTTAGGGCCAGCAGGGTGGGGTGACACTCCTTAGATTCCAACACAGTTAGTACCCATTAGGGGTGTTGGATCTGAGGAATAATCCCTAAACACGGCTGTTGATGTACACTGCTCCTTGTTTCTTTCTCTCCACGTAGTGCCTTGTGAGCTTTGGCTTTGTCACACCTCTACACCATACAACTTATGTCTTATACGATTGTTGCTTCTCTTGGCTGTAACATGTTATTTTGCAAATGCTGAAACCTCAATAAAAATCTATTGAAAGAAAATTTATGGAGGGAGCTGAAACTTCAAGTTGCCAAGCGACAGCCAAGAAACCTTAAAAATTTAGAGATCTGTAAAGAAGAGTGGACCAAAATCCCTTCTGAGATGTGTGCAAACCTGGTAACCAACTACAAGAAATGTCTTACCTCTGTGCTTGCCAACAAGGGTTTCTCCACCAAGTACTATGTTATGTTTTGCTTGGGCATTAAATATTTATTTTACTCACTGAACTGCAACTCAATTTATAACACTATCATGTGTTTGTTCTGGATTTTTGGTTGATATTCTATCTCTATCATTTAAAATACACCTAAGATCAAAATTATAGACCCTTCATTTCTTTGTAAGTGGACAAACTTACAAAATCTGCAGGGGATCAAATAATAATTTTCCCCACTGTATCTCTCCAGTGAGAACATAGAAGAAACAAACAATACATTTAGTACAACAAGGGAGGGTTAACTTCTCAGAAATTTTTTTTACTGATGTATGTGTCGTCCTGTCCTAGTTACTCCAGCATCCTCTATTTCTTGGACAGTGATTTTAGGGTGCATCTTGCATGGTCCTGTACCACCTGTCTCTACTTCCCTTTAAACTGCTGCTCAAACATTGTCTTATTTTTGGCCATGCCATCAATTGCTAGGCAACAGTCTCTGCTTTGGAAGCAATACTTCCTCCTCCTATAGACCAGTGGCAACACTGCTCTTGGGCTGCATCCTTCATGCTAGTTAGCAGGTCAGATTTGTCTGCCTAATCTCATGTGATCTGATTGGCTAGGGGTGTAGTGGCACTTTATTTAAACAGTACAACCCCAGGGCTTAGAGCTTGTGATAGCTAATTTCTGCACATACAATGCACTCTGTTCATGACACTCCTGGTTCGAACCTTGTTAACCTGTCTCTGAATGACCCTACTGTCTGCTGTGTGCCCTGACATTTCACTCTATGCTTACTATCTGTTGTTTCCTGAGCTCAGCCTGTCCCTGCACTATACTACTGATCACCACCAGTGCTTACCACTGCCTGCCTATGGATTTCACTACTGGCTTCACTCCTGCTAAAACATCTAGCTATGAACTCTTTCAAGCACCACAGATTCTCTTTATG
The DNA here is from genome assembly GCA_037952925.1 of Lithobates clamitans. Lineage (NCBI taxonomy): Eukaryota > Metazoa > Chordata > Amphibia > Anura > Ranidae > Lithobates > Lithobates clamitans. The sequence continues at coordinate 12,808,055 of JBBGZY010000143.1, read as the reverse complement.
TATATCTTTGTTTTGCCACCTCTACAATTGTGCCAGTGTCTTTAGCACTGTGTATTAAGTCTCGAAGGCAAACAAGTACCAGTACCATGCTTGTCTTTAGTGAACAGGGGCTGCTATAGGTGAAGCTACATTAGCTAGCTATAACCATACCACTGGTATTAGGGTGAGCATTACAGGCTTTTACATGGACAGTCACAGGAAATGAGGGGACAAAGGAACCTTACCTAGGCATATCAATGGCTCAGTGCTGAAAATTAACTGGTATAGTCTCTCTACTGAATAATATTAGACAGAAAATAGGCCTATAAAGTGAAGATACTTCCGTGTGCCCATCATTAAACCAGCATCTGAGAAAACAAGCACATTTATCTCTATGGCGATCTATAGGAGCTTAAGGACTTTTATGCCTACCATAGATTGTAAAGGATGTTCAATCATCCCTCAGCCCTCAGTACAAGTTCTTTCAAGAGTGTTGAATAGTGCTCTACTAAAATAGTTAGGTACAGTATCTCCTTAAGAATAAAGAATGGGGAAATATCTGCCCAACCTTACATGACTCCACTGGGACCCATCCAAATTTACATACAGTATAACTTCTACTATACTGTACAATATGTAAATTGTGTGTGGGATGGAACAGGGAGTGGGAGATAGTCCTAATTTACCAGAGCAACATCAGCCACTAGGAAGGTTTTCTTACTTGCAACCAGATTCTGGCTCAGATGTGCTTTACAACCGAGCTTCTGTCTTTCATTTTGAAAAGCTTAACCGGACAAGCTGAAGATAGAAGCTGATTGGTTGCTGTGCACAGGTGCTCCAGATTCTAGCTGCTCCAGTTTTGATCAATTCTATATATGTGCACTGCCGAAAAATTTGTTTTTTTTTTCGTTTCATTTGGGGTTTTTTTCCTTTCGTTTTTCGGATCATTCATAATTATCGATATTCAATATTTCGAATTTGAAACGTTTCATTGGTATAAATGCGGTATTCATCATCTACATAATTCGTAACTTCGGATAAATTCAAATTTGTTATGTTCCATCCATCTAGATGCGGTATTCGTTATTTTGATAATTCAGATAAATTTGAATTTGTTACATTCCATTCATTTAGATGCAACATTAATTATTTTGGATAATTCATGACTTCGAATAAATTCGTATTTGTTACGTTCACTAACAGCCAAATTTGAAAGGAAATTCCAATGCCTATAATTTAATAGATTATAACTATTATTATAGTTTTTATTATCATTTATTATTATTAATTCGATATGTTGCATTTGCTTAGATGCAGCATTCCTTATTTCGGATAATTCGTAACTTCGGATCAATTTGCATTCGTTAAGTTCACTAACAGATTTGAAAAGAAATTCCAATACCTATAATTTAATAGTTTATAACTATTATTATAGTTTTTATTATTTCTTCTTCTTGTTATTATTATTATTTATTAATATTAATACATAATAATCATAACAAAACTATAATAATGCTTAATAAATGTAATACTTAAATTATACTAGACATTATTCAAATGTTTTTTTGTTCTTTTGGATTTTCACTATTTCGGATTTTCATTTTTCACACTTTCGGATTTTCGTTCTTATGTTCGGATTTTCGTTCTTTCTGATTTTTAGATTTTCGGACCTTCGTCCCTTCAAATTCTGGATTTTCATTCTTTTGAATTTTCTGATTTTCAAATTTCGGATTTTCGTTCTTTCAAATTTTTGCATTTTCGGATTTTCCTTCTTTAGAATTTTCATTCTTTTAGAAAAAGTTGTTAAACGGTCTTTCATTCATTGGGATGTTTCTGAATTAATGACTATGCAGAATTTTGATGAAAGACAAATTCGGAACGAAACGAGTTGCACATGTCTAATCAATTCCCCCCAGTTAGCAGTCAACTCAAGAACATCTACAGACATAAGATTGTTGTCCAGTCCACTCCAATTCAAAATGGTCAGATCTGTCAACTGTCATGTCAATTTATGAGTACCTTTGGAAGTTTAAAAAAGTCTAGAGTACATTTTGTTGTGTATGTACATGATTACAAATGCAATCTATTTGATGTCTGGAATATATATTTTTATTGTTTGAAATGCAGCAGACTTGTTTTCGAGATAATTTTATTTTAATGGTTGACTAATGATATATTTGCATAGATGTGTACATACATGAATTGTTTAGAAGAAATAGACTTTTTCGCAAGCAAAGTTTCAAAAGAGAAAAAATACAATATTGTCAAACCCATTCAGAAAAGCATTTACCATGTACAAAAAGGAATAAAACGTTATCAGAACTCGAGTCTGAAAAGTACTGCATGGTGTTTGTTCAGTAGACTTCCTCTTTTTAAATATACAGTTGGAAATGTTCCCAGATGACACATCTGTCCTTTAATTAACATCTCTAAAGATGAGATGAAACAAGAAGATGTAGACTCTGAATAAGACAGATATCATCTCTCTTATTCTTCTTTGTACATCTGCTCCTCTTCCAAACCCCTTAAACATGTTTCTGCTTTTGCTTCACTACTATGCTAATGCAATGTACAGCTTTATCTATGCATTTTTTTCTGTAATTGTAGACAGAGAAAGCTATAAAACACGTTAACCTCTCTAAAAATGAAAGCACAAAATTTGTATTTGAATGTACAATATAATTGTTACTTATTTATACTAATGTGCTTTGGATTCTTATTCAGAAAAACTGCTATGAAATAGTGATATTGCAAAATAAAACCAAATACAAACACAAGAACTACATAACATTTGTAACTTTGCTTCAAAGCATCAAAAACTGCACATGATCTTTTCTAAAATATGCATTTTTGAATGCTATCAAAATTAGTTTGGTCACCACAGCATAATCTATGCAGGTGCCACTGCTGTGCACACACCAAGACAGTTTCTTTGGCATTGTTTAGTGCAATAGAGTTCATATGCAGCTTTTGTTATTTTAGTTAATCCTGTTGCTTCTGGTCTGGGATTCTTTACCTAGTTTTAGCTCAGGGCTCAATAACCAGCATATGGTAAAGACCAGTTAGGTATTCAATGGCCACTCCTGGTAATTAGAGGTCCGGTTTAGGGACTACTAGGGAGGGACTAAAGAGTAGAGTAGATAGGCTGACTGAGTTTCAGTGCCATGCCACAATTCCTGCCAGTAAGAAGCTGCATTTCAGGCTGGTTGAACAACAGTTGGATGATCTACCTATGACCACAGATCTTATCTTCAGATCTATGAAACAAAGACAGATGCTGCATCATCCTCAGTGTTCCCTACACCTGGACTTTGCTGCAACGTTCATCTGGAGGTGTCTCTATTAATAACTATTAGTGTTGGGTGAACGGTTCGACCAGAGCATGAGTTTAGGCCGAACATTGGCTGTTCACCCGTTCGGCGAACACTAGAATTGTCAGGGCATTCAACCATTTGTTTGGCCTACTGAATGCCCCACAATGCACTGTGCATGGCACAGTGCATTGGAAGCCCTGATTGGCTGAAGCAATGAAGGATTTGCCCAATCAGGGCACAGAATGTCAGACCCATAACTGGAGAAATTAATGATGACTGTGCCCAATCATGGCTCATTGCTCATAGACCCACTCCACGCTATAAAAGGTTCCTTCACAGAGTAGCCATTTACAGTGTTATATTGGAGTGGTGATAGATAGAACAGGGCTCTGTTCAGTGCTAATAGCAAGTTAGAGTGCTATATTGTGCTATTGAGAATCTATTGTAAGTGTAAAGTATCAGTGTAGTGTGACTATAGTGATAGTACTGCGTGAGTGTAGTGTGACTGTTCCTTTTTACTCTAGTGTCAGTTTAGAGTGTCAGGGCAGGTTTAGTGCAGTATACTGAAGTGCGTTAGTGCACGTTTACTGCATTATATTGAAGTGTGTCAGGGTACTTTTACGGTAGTATATTGAAGTGCATTAGTGCACTTTTATGGCAATATACTGAAGTACAAAACAAATTAAGTGCAGCGCAAATGATGATAAATGAATAAAGTCCATATATTAAAAGAGAAATCCCTTGTGGTAAAGCCAATCCTTCTATATGAAACAGCAATCCTCTCCACTCACACACATGTAGTATGCTTACCAGATAGGATGGACCTCTTAAATTACAGGAGGTCACACGAGCATGGGTTCCATACAAACTGGATGGACATAGCACGGCCCCTCTGGTTGTCCTCTATAGTTACCGGCAGATACCTCTTCAATGCAGCAATGAAAAGGGTGAGCCTCCAGTACAATTAGGAATGCAGAAATCCCCAAAGAAAAAAAGAGGAAGAAAACCTAAGAGCGGTCCGTTTGGTAAAGCCGTATAGGCAATTTATTGGAAAAGTAAAAAAAAAAACACTTTTAAAACACGCGCTGATACAGTGCTAATGAATAGGTCAATACAAGGCTAAGGACAGACTGTTTGCGTCCGAACAGCTGTGAGATGGCAGCGGGTGACGTCAGAGAAAAAACTCCGCCCCCGTACGCGGCGTTACGTCCACAGGACTTTGTCAGCGAGGGTGGAGTCATACTATCACCTAGAAGCCTAAATACACACCGACTGTCAGCAGGGAGTGTGCCACGACCGGAAACGGAAGACACTTCAGAATTGGCATGATTCTTAAATGGAGACACCTGCTGAAGACATGGTGATTGGTAACAAACTACCAACAAACTTTGAAAACAGGAAATAAATATAAGAGTGGATGTAAAAATAAAAATAAAACTTCATGGTTTATTAATGATCTCTAATAACTGCAAGGATCTGACATAAACTTCATAGAAAATATATAAATATAGTTAAAAAATAAAATGTATAATAACACCATCTCCTACATGAATACAATTCATATAAAATGCATATAGAATGCAGATATATGAATCCACACACAAAAAAAAAAACTGAATACACAAAAAATATACAAAAAAAAAAAAAAAAAAAATATATATATATATATATATATATACACAAAAAAAGGGGGTGCATAAATAAGGACAAGCAAAATAAAGGACACATTATACTTGTCAGAAACTTGTGACTTTTTCTATGCCCCAGAACTGCAATTTCTTAGGGTCTCTATTGTGACAAAACCTAAAATGCTTAGATACATAATGTGTCTTTAAGCCTTTTTTGATATTAACATGTTCAGCTATGCGGACTCCAATAGGTCTAGAAGTTCTTCCCACGTATTGGAGTCCGCATTCACACTGAAGCATGTACACTACTCCTACAGTGTCACAAGTGATCAGATTTTTAATCTGATACGTTCTATCAGTGGTAGTAGCTCGAAACTCTTTCTTTTTCTTAATGTTAGATTTGCATTGCGTGCATGCTGGACATTTTCCGCATGCATAGAACCCTGACATGAAATTAAAAATTCTATTTTCTTTAATTACAGGGGGGTCAACTACACTAGGGGCTATAATATCCCTCAAGGTCGGTGGTCTCCTGTAAACAAATCTAGGGCGGGCAGGAAGAGCTGAACCTAGGATGTTATCCTTTTTCAAAATATCCCAATACTTCAAAATTATCTTTTCCACCTTCTTGTGTTGGATATTATGATCTAGAATAATCCTATATTGAAAGTCGTCCTGCTTTGTGTTCTTATTTTTATTTTTATCAGAATCAGCTACTAAGGAGGAATGATCAATATTGCCAACTTTTTTCACCTCCTCTGTTATGAGAGCCCTAGTATATCCCTTTTGTAAAAGATTTTCTGCCAAAACGTTGGCTTGCAAAAAAAAATCATTATCCAGATAGCAGTTACTCCAAAGGCGAATGAACTGCCCTCTGGGGATATTAAGCAACCATGAATTGTGATGGCAGCTGTCTAGGGGAATGTACCCATTCCTATCTGTTGGTTTACAGTAATTCTTGGTTCTAAAAACAACTCCGTGTTTGAAAATGTCCAAATCAAGGAAGGCTATGCTTGAGGCATCAGCATTCCATGAAAGACGGATGTTCTTAGTGTTACCATTAAGCCGGGACATAAATAATTGGAGGCTGATCAAGTCACCCTCCCAGATCATAAAAAGATTGTCTATATATCTTTGGTAGCAGACCAGCTGTGCCGGTCTGCTACCAAAGACAAATTCCTCCTCCCAGAGTGCCATGAAAATATTCGCAACGCTCGGCGCAAAACGAGCGCCCATGGCAACCCCAAGTGTCTGCAAAAAGAATTTACCACCATACCAGAAATAATTCCTGGCAAGGCAACATTCTAGAGCTTTTAAAAGAAAATCCTCTAAATGTGATGGTAAGTCTGGTAAGTCTGGTAAGTAACACTTGATATGTCTTCCTATCTGACAATAACTGGAATTATTTCTGGTATGGTGGTAAATTCTTTTTGCAGACACTTGGGGTTGCCATGGGCGCTCGTTTTGCGCCGAGCTTTGCAAATATTTTAATGGCACTCTGGGAGGAGAAATTTGTCTTTGGTAGCAGACCAGAGCAGCTGGTCTGCTACCAAAGATATATAGACAATCTTTTTATGATCTGGGAGGGTGACTTGATCAGCCTGCAATTATTTATGTCCCGGCTTAATCAGGGGCGGATCCAGAGTCTAGTCTCGGGAGGGGCACTGCCAGAAAATATATTTTTTTGGGGTACATTTATCGGGGAAATGGCTGGTGTTGGCGCTTTAATCATCACGGCACCATGGTTGTTATGGTGTCAGGATGATTGAAGCGCATTATTACCATAATTACATTGTTATAAAAAATTAAATAGTTTAACTCACCATAATGCAGAATCAGTGGGAGCCCCGAGTGTGTCACTTGCCACGTCAACTGTCACTAGATGCAGATTGTCACTTGCCACGTCGCCTGCCATGTTGCAGATTGTCATTTGCCATGTCACTTGCCACGTCGCCTGCCACTGTGCGGATTGTCACTTTCCACGTCGCCTGTCACCAGATGCAGATTGTCACTTGCCACGTCGCCTGCCACGTTGCGGATTGTCATTTGCCATGTCACTTGCCACGTTGCTGATTGTCACTTGCCATGTCACTTGCCACGTCGCCTGCCACGTTGCGGATTGTCACTTGCCACGTCACCTGTCACCAGATGCAGATTGTCACTTGCCACGTCGCCTGCCACGTTGCGGATTGTCACTTGCCACGTTGCCTGGTCACCAGATGCAGATTTTCACTTGCCACGTTGCGGATTGTCACTTGCCATGTCACTTGCCACGTCGCCTGCCACATGTTGCGGATTGTCACTTGCCACGTCACCTGTCACTTGCCACCTGCTAAGGTGGTCTCTTGTGTCCCAGAGACAGGCAGCAGAGAGATGATGTAATCTCTCTGCTGCCGCAGCTGCCTGCATGGAGGGGGGGGAAGTTGAACTGCAGGGATGCAGGGCGGGCGCCGGGCGGTGAGAGATGATGTCATCTCTCTGCTCCCCCGCCCGCCGGCTCCCTGATTGGCCAGCAGGCAGCAGCCCGCCCACAAACACATTGAGCGGCGGCTCTCTCTCGCCAATGGAGCCGCCCGGCGGCTCCCTCAGTCACCGAGCCGCCCAGCGGCTCTCTCTGTCACCGAGCCGCCCAGCGGCTCTCTCTGTCACCGAGCCGCCCAGCGGCTCTCTCTGTCACCGAGCCGCCCAGCGGCTCTCTCTGTCACCGAGCCGCCCAGCGGCTCTCTCTGTCATGGAGCCGCCCAGCGGCTCTCTCTGTCACCGAGCTGCCCAGCGGCTCTCTCTGTCACCGAGCCGCCCAGCGGCTCTCTCTGTCACGGAGCCGCCCAGCGGCTCTCTCTGTCACCGAGCCGCCCAGCGGCTCTCTCTGTCATGGAGCCGCCCAGCGGCTCTCTCTGTCACCGAGCCGCCCAGCGGCTCTCTCTGTCATGGAGCCGCCCAGCGGCTCTCTCTGTCACCGAGCCGCCCAGCGGCTCCCTCAGTCACCGAGCCGCCCAGCGGCTCCCCCAGTCACCGAGCCGCCCCGCGGCTCCCTCAGTCACGGAGCCGCCCGACGGCTCTCTCACACACCCTGCTCTAAGTCACCTGCGTTTCTCGGAGGGGGCAATTGCCCCGTTGCCCCCCCTGGATCCGCCCCTGGGCTTAATGGTAACACTAAGAACATCCGTCTTTCATGGAATGCCGATGCCTCAAGCAAAGCCTTCCTTGATTTGGAAATTTTCAAACACAGACATCCTAGGTCCAACTCTTCCTGTCCGCCCTAAATTTGTTTCGGAGACCACCGACCTTGAGGGATATTATACCCCTAGTGTAGTTGACCCCCCTGTAATTAAAGAAAATAGAATTTTTAATTTCATGTCAGGGTTCTATGCATGCGGAAAATGTCCAACATGCAGGCAATGCAAATCTAACGTTAAGAAAAAGAAAGAGTTTTGAGCTACTGCCACTGATAGAACATATCAGATTAAAAATCTGATCACTTGTGACACTGTAGAAGTAGTGTACATGCTTCAGTATGAATGCGGACTCCAATACGTGGGAAGAACTTCTAGACCCATGGGAGTGCGCATAGCTGAACATGTTAATAATATCAAAAAAGGCTTAAAGACACATTATGTATCTAAGCATTTTAGGTTTTGTCACAATAGGGACCTTAAAAAATTGCAGTTCTGGGGCATAGAAAAAGTCACGAAACACTGGAGGGGTGGCAACTCTATCAGACAGCTTAGTCGCCGAGAGTCTCTATGGATCCAGGAAACGAGAGTAGCAGTTCCTAGGGGGTTAAACGTAGAGTTTGACCTCAACTGCTTCATTTCTGACAGATAAGTGTCCTTTATTTTGCTTGTCCTTATTTATGCACCCCCCTTTTTTTGCGTATATATATTTTTTTGTATATCTTTTGTGTATTCAGTTTTTTTTTGTGTGGATTCATGTATCTGCATCCTATATGCATTTTATATGTATTGTATTCATGTAGGAGATGGCCGCGGGTGTTATTATACATTTTATTTTTTAACTATATTATATATTTTCCATGAAGTTTATATCAGATCCTTGCAGTTATTAGAGATCATTAATAAACCATGAAGTTTTATTTTTACATCCACTCTTATATTTATTTCCTGTGTTCAAAGTTTGTTGGCAGTTTGTTACCAATCTCCATGTCTTCAGCAGGTGTCTCCATTTAAGAATCATGCCGATTCTGAAGTGTCTTCCATTTCCGGTCGTGGCACACTCCCTGCTGACAGTCAGAGTGTATTTAGACTTCTGGGTGATAGTATGACTCCACCCTCACTGACGAAGTCCTGTGGACGTAATGCTGCGTACAGGGTTTTTGCTCTGCCGTCAACCGCTGCCATCTCACAGCTGTTCGGACGCGAACAGTCTGTCCTTAGCCTTGTATTAACATCTATTCATTAGCGCTGTATCAGCGCGTGTTTGAAAGGGTTTTTTTTTATACTTTTCCAATAAATTGCCTATACGGCTTTACCAAACGGACCGCTCTTAGGTTTTCTTCCCCTTTTTTTCTTTGGGGATTGCTGCATTCCTAATTGTACTGGAGGCTCACCCGTTTCATTGCCGCATTAAAGAGGTATCTGTCGGTAACTATAGAGGACAACCAGAGGGGCTGTGCTATGTCCATCCAGTTTGTAAGGAACCCATGCTCGTGTGACCTCCTGTAATTTAAGAGGTCCTTCCTATCTGGTAAGCATACTACACGTGTGTGAGTGGAGAGGATCGCTGTTTCATATAGAAGGATTGGCTTTACCACAAGGGATTTCTCTTTTAATATATGGACTTTATTCATTTATCATCATTTGCACTGCACTTAATTTGTTTTGTAGTTTGATGTATGGGCTTGGTGAAAACATATAGTGTTCAGCTTGCATTAACCTTATATATATTTTAGTTTGCGCTGATTTTTCCTATTTTTAATATACTGAAGTGCATCAGTGCACTTTTACTACAGTATATTGCAGTGCGCCAGGGTACTTATATTGCAGTATATTGAAGTGCGTTAGTACACTTATCTGATTTTTGAACTGTCACTTACTTAATATCCTGACATCATCAAGTTAATATTTGGATGAACCTTTAAACAGCGCAGCTTCTCTTCTCCACTCATTTTCGAAAGATATTGTATATCCGCAACCCTGCTATGCTTTTTCAGACTAACTTAGGAGAATTGGACATTTTTTCTCTAGCTCTGCTGAGTCAAGAGTTATGCAAGACTGTTTCCTCTTCATTGATGCTGGCAGTTTTGCACCTGATATATAACATGTAGTGTCTCCCCATTCAGCTAGTTAGTGCAGGTCTTCCCAATTCACACAGGTCTTGAGATTTCTCTGTGACTGACCTATATTTTCTGCAGCGACTGCCATGGACAGGGCTCACTTGCTGAGACCTGCATATGGAACATAGAGTCAACTATAGCTCCCTTTTATATTCAGACTCTCCTTCCTGTTTTGCAGTGTTATACAATAGTTGTACTTTGCTGCTTTTTCTCATAATGCAAGTCTATAGAATTGTTTTACTAAAAGGGTAGTGATAGTTCATTTTGCAAACGGACTGTTTTGCTTAGTAAGTAAGGAGAAGCAGTGTTCAATTTGAATTTCCAATGATGTGCATGTTCTTTTACAAAAAAATATAAGAAGGGTTAACAGAAGACCATAGAGGGTGATTACAATGATGGCAGAGAAGGAAGCTATACATACCTAATTCATAGTTTTCAGAGATGCAGTCTGAAAGATCAAAGAAGCAGCATTTTCACAGAGTGAAAAATTAATTTTAAGACATTTTCAAAGAAAAATCAGATTGTCTTGCTTCTGGCCAAGAGAGACTAAATACATTATGGTAGATTTCACACTGCTAATCTTGCAAACAGGTGTGTATCCTACTAGTGTCATTCAAAAAGTTCAATGTGTCCACTGGTATGTTGTGGCAAGAAAATGCTCACAGAGAGGTTATTAAAAATGCCAAGCACAAGGTCTGGCTAGCTGTTGCATTGTCCAGAACAGGGCTGTTTTAAAAGCAACATGGGCCCCTGGGCAAAGTAATGCTCTGGGGCCCCTACAATGGACACAGGTAAACAGACATCAAGTAGGTAGGAGGCAGACAAGCGGAGTTTTTCCTATTTACATGAACAATTATTCTGTACAGCAAAGAAACAGTGGGAAAACACTACATAAAGTAACAAAGCTGTCCTGTGCATATAATATATCTGCTAAATTGAGGCCTCCCCAGCACTATGGCCGCTCTACACCCTAGATGTCCCCCCCAGCACTCTGACCCCTCTACACCCAGATATTCCCCCAGGACTCTGATCCCGCTAAACCCTAGATATCTCCCCCAGCAATCTGACCCCTCTACACCCCAGATATGCCCCCAGGACTCTGACCCCTCTACACCCCAGATATCCTGTCAGCACTCTGACCCCTCTACATCCCAGATATCCCGTCAGCACTCTGACCCCTCTACATCCCAGATATCCTGTCAGCACTCTGACCCCTCTACATCCCAGATATCCCCCAGCACTATGACCCCTCTACACCCCAGATATCCCCAGCACTCTGACCCCTCTACACCCCTGTTTTGCTTGCGTCTATCTGGCAAGGTTATTCTGTGGTATAAGCAAGGAAGCTGATATTTCTGCAGTGTGTAAATGTGCTTTTACTATACAAAGATGCTGTACATACAAAACTATTACAATATTAGGAATACAATACAAGATTGACAGATATCTATAACAAGCAAAATGCCTAGCACAGCTTATGGTCTATAACAGTACAAATACACTTAAAGGTTACCTATCTTCTGTTACTGTTCGTGATCTCCATTGGCAACAATTCTCCTGGGAAGAAATTATGTGTGGGCGCGGCGCTGTTCTGGTTTTATGGCAAAGTGTTATGACACTGTGATAACATGCTAAGGTCACCTCTGATAGGTGAGTGAAAGTGTAAAAATGCTGGTTGATAAAAATTCTTGAAAAACTTTATCCAAAAAAAGAAGTAACAACCAAAAATGATTTTACATAAAAATAGAAAATGATGTATATGTAATTTGCTTCAGACAGTGGCTGATCCTATGCAACTCACTGTCTACCATGTGATGTGTTATATCAAAATATGCCCATGTATTCATACCGTGCATTGATATAAAGTGCTAAGGTGAGTGGAAGGGAAAAAGGAAGGGGGGGGGGGAATGGAAGGGAAAGGGGGAGGGGGAAAATGCAGTCAATGGTAAAGTGACTTGTGCTCAAAATAACAAGTGTTAATCACAAAAAACAATGTTGCTTTAAATAGTCTTAATTATAGTGCACAGGTGATAGTTATGCTTGAAAGCTTGTTCCTCTTGGTAAACAATATTACTCAATACAATCTTCTTATTCCAGTGTTCATTACTAACAGTGCTTGATATTCATGCTCTTACTGTGCAAACACTCACCGGATACTTTCACCCCTGCAGGGGTATTGCGTGGTCACAGTTTATGCCACTGTGCAGCAGTTCCTGGCAATCCCAGATCATGTTATGTTGACATAAAAGAGAAGGGGTGCCCATAGCGTAAAAATGTTAAAAACCTTTATTCCAAAATAATAGATGCGACCTAACACAACATAATTGTAGCAATGACAAGCCTCCATCCCTAATATGTATACAATAGGAAGAAGAAGAAAGGAAATGGGACTTTGTATGAGGCAAGTCATTGGATTGTTCAATTTATTTGAAAAATAGCAGATTACATTATGGAAAGTGTCAATCTGTAATACAGGACACAATTCAGTGTAATACATTTGCATAAATATAAAACAATTATACAGAATAGAATACAAAATAATAACTAAACATATTAATTACAAAAGGACACTCATCCATTCATAAAAGTTCAATGAACATGATCGATTTTTCATGGTAGACCAAAATTGTCTAAGCATCAGTTCAATATAACTATAACGTTTCATGGCTCTTGCCAATCATCAGGAGTAAGATGCTCTGAAAATAAATCAGTAATATCTATAAGTAAGGATATCCTTTAAACGGAGAAACAATCTCTCAAAATAAAGGTGTGTAACTTACAGTGCGGCCAAATGGTGGCGCCCAACCTTGGATCCAAACGAAGAAGAGGGACAAGGATGATCATCTCACCCGGGGCTGAGGTGAGGAATCCCATCCAAGCCAGAAACAGCAGCCAGGTGAAGACCAGGTGACCGTGTCACAACCATGTGGTTCTGGTGTGTGCTTATCAGTCCATACTGCTCTATAATGGTAAGAAAATGAAACCATGTGAAATGAATGTGTGTGAGTAATGAATGGAGCCTATATCAGTAGATGAGTGAAGTGATGAATGGTGTTGTGATGGAGTGTGTGAACTAAAGAACAAAGAAACAAACCCGCAAAAAATGAAATGAAAAAGTAAGTAATTGTATCCAAATCAAACGTGGATGATGGACTATGTGATGTGCAAACCAAGAATAAACCCAAAAAGATGTGGTGATAGCATGGAACAAATAAATTTACCTTGTGTGTGGGTCTGTGACTGGAGACATAGTTGCTGTCCTGCTTGTGTGAATGGTTCATGTGAAATGGTCAGCTGGCCAGCCTCAGCAACTTATATAAGGCATAGGGTGGGTCCCCACCAGCACCATGAGCCCCAATAGGATGGAGAGAGGGAGTATGCTTAATGCTCAGACAGGTTAATGCACCAAGCAGAGCATTCAATCATGATGCTGATGCATAAGAGGCAAGGCCCCAGCCCTCAACTTGAATAAGGAATAAGTGGGGGGGAAGGGAAAAGACTGCCATGCATCGCAACCCCGGGATCAGACAAGGCACCCCATCACTAGGGTTGAGCCGAACACCCCCCTGTTCAGTTCGCACCAGAACATGCCAACAGGAAAAAAGTTTGCTCGAACACGCGAACACCGTTAAAGTCTATGGGACATGAACATGAATAATCAAAAGTGCTAATTTTAAAGGCTTATATGCAAGTTATTGTCATAAAAAGTGTTTGGGGACCCGGGTCCTGCCCCAGGGGACATGGATCAATGCAAAAAAAGTTTTAAAAATGGCCGTTTTTTCAGGAGCAATGATTTTAATAATGCTTAAAGTCAAACAATAAAAGTGTAATATCCCTTTAAATTTCGTACCTGGGGGGTGTCTATAGTATGCCTGTAAAGGGGCGCATGTTTCCCGTGTTTAGAACAGTCTGATAGCAAAATGACATTTCGAAGGAAAAAAACAATTTAAAACTACTAACTATTGCGTTGCCGACAATACACATAGAAGTTCATTGATAAAAACGGCATGGGAATTCCCCACAGGGAAACCCCGAACCAAAATTTAAAAAAAAAATGACGTGGGAGTCCCCCTAAATTCCATACCAGGCCCTTCAGGTCTGGTATGGATATTAAAGGGAACCCCGGCCAAATTTTTTTTTAAAAATGACGTGGGGTTCCCCCTAAATTCCATACCAGACCCTTCAGGTCTGGTATGGATTTTAAGGGGAACCCCGCGCCAAAAAAAAAAAAACGGCGTGGGGTCCCCCCAAAAATCCATACTAGAACCTTATCCGAGCACGCAACCTGGCAGGCCACAGGAAAAGAGGGGGGGATGAGAGTGTGCCCCCCCTCCTGAACCGTACCAGGCCACATGCCCTCAACATTGGGAGGGTGCTTTGGGGTAGCCAAATTTAAAGGGATATTACACTTTTGTTGTTTGACTTTAAGCATTATTAAAATCACTGCTCTTGAAAAAACGTCCATTTTTAAAACTTTTTTTTGCATTGATCCATGTCCCCTGGGGCAGGACCCGGGTCCCCAAACACTTTTTATGACAATAACTTGCATATAAGCCTTTAAAATTAGCACTTTTGATTTCTACCATAGACTTTTAAAGGGTGTTCTGCTGCATTCGAATTTGCCGCGAACACCCCAAATTGTTCGCTGTTCGGCGAACTTGTGAACAGTCAATGTTCGAGTCGAACATGAGTTCGACTCGAACTCGAAGCTCATCCCAACCCATCACCCCCACTCCCCCCGAAAAGGGGTCCCATCCATGGCCGAACAAGGAAGTACACTATATTGTATCCCATAGAGTGTCAAATTGCTGGCAAGGAAAACCAGAATATAAAATTGTAAATGTATATGATGATATGAAGGTATGGAAATAGAAATGGCTCATTGTAATGGAAACCAGAGTATAGAGTTATAAATATATATGATGATAGGAAGGTTAGAAAGAGAAATAACTCATTGTAGGGGAAATGTAAAGGTGAATGAGTGATAACTGTTAATGTTAAGGTGTATGTTAAGGTGTGGCAGGTCGCTGGAAAGGTGGGTATCTTCTACCCTAATTTGGCAATATAATAGATGCCACCTAGCACAACATAATTGTAGCAATGACAAGCCTCCATCCCTAATATGTATACAATAGGAAGAAGAAGAAAGGAAATGGGACTTTGTATGAGGAATGGTACTCACATTATACAAGTTCAATTCAAGCCTAAAAGATCTGAGTTTAAACCGTTAAACAATCCTGTATTCGTTGGGAGATGACGCACAACGTTGGTCAGGCCACGCCCTACGCTTTTCGTCATTGGACGTCTACGGGAGTAATATTGTTTACCAAGAGGAACAAGCTTTCAAGCATAACTATCACCTGTGCACTATAAGTAAGACTATTCAAAGCAACATTGTTTTTTGTGATTAACACTTGTTATTTTGAGCACAAGTCACTTTACCATTGACTGCATTTTTCCCCCTCCCCCTTTCCCTTCCATTTCCCTTCTCCCCTCTTCCTTTTTCCCTTCCACTCACCTTAGCACTTTATATCAATGCACGGTATGAATACATGGGCATATTTTGATAAAACAGCATCACATGGTAGACAGTGAGTTGCATAGGATCAGCCACTGTCTGAAGCAAATTACATATACATCATTTTCTATTTTTATGTAAAATCACTTTTGGTTGTTACTTCTTTTTTGGGATAAAGTTTTTCAAGAATTTTTATCAACCAGCATTTTTACACTTTCACTCACCTATCAGAGGTGACCTTAACATGTTACCACAGTGTCAAAACACTTTGCCATAAAAAGAACAGCGCTGCACCCACACCTAATTTCTTCTTAGTTCAGCTTTTTCCACTTCGGTGGTGATTGCATTTGTGGAGGCAGCAGTTCTGAACCACTTTTTTACATACCCCCATTTCGCGGATTCATCATTATTTTCCTAACGATTCTCATGGAGCATCAGACAAGTTTCTTCTACCATGAGTGGCTTCTGATGTTACAGCATAATGGTGTGTGTGTGTGTGTGTGTCCCTACTCACCCCTTTTATGTGTCAGGCTGTTTACCATAGTTATGAAACAACAGAAAACATACCTGTTTACTGTAGCTGTAGAAACAATGGACTGTTGCAAACTGTCAATTGAATACAAAAATGGTATCTACGTACCATTGTCTAATAAAGCCAACACCTGACAGTAATCTAACAGTCATTCTTTCAGTTTGAGAGCTGAAAGAACCTCAGACAAGTACATTTCTTACTTGTTTACTGTAGCTATAGAGACAATAGCCTGTTAATTGAACTGTCAATTGAATACAACAATGATATTTACCCCCATTGTATAAAACAGCATTTGTTTGAGAAATCTACTCAAGCCAAAAAACTGACAATATCTCTATGACCAACCATTATTGTGTAATGTTATGTCCCATGTATCGTAAGTCTGATTAATAAAACAAAATCATATTGTAACAAATGCAACACATTCCGCCCTAGATTTTTTGTTTTCTTTCAGACTCCTTACAGAAAATCACTTCATTATTATGAAAAACTTATTTTAAACATTAATTTTCCTTGAATGCAACACCTCCCATATTTCGGTCATTGAGAAGTGTCTAAAAAGTTCATTAGAAAGTTCATTCTAAAGTTCTTTAGAAAGTCTAGGCTTGTAATTCATCAAAGGCCTTGCTCTCCACAGCTCTTGCGATCTTCCGTCATTCTTTCCATCATGTCCTATGGATCAAATCGGAGACAGTCTGTGGAGTGGAAAACAAAGCGGATTATCTGTTCCTTCTAATAATACATAAACAGTAGATCCAAGCCCTTCAGCTACAATCTCGCCTCTAAATGGCTTCTTGCCTGGATATCTGACTAACACTTTGCCCCCTGCCTGTACCCACTTCTGACCCTCCCAAAGAATATCAAAAGGGAGGAGAGGAAATATACTGATATTTCCCAGAAGATCACTGCTGTTTATTTTGGAAGGTTTGCTGTTATGTAGCCTCACTTTCCACTCTTGCTGGTAAATATCCACTAACCAGTCAAAGTCCCAGTCACTGTCTTGAAGCTCATCTGTCAATGCAAATGTAACTTCAAATCTTCCTGCCAGATTCCCTCTCATTCCTAGATAGGCTTCAGCTTCAGATACGTCACTCTTGGTTTCTATGTTACGGGAAGCAGTAACATGGTATCTGTTAAGCCCTGTTCTTTCAGGAACCTAACATAAATACTGAACTCTGTACTCCAGCTGTGAAATCTGTGCCCCAGCCCCTACCATCCTCTCAATTGGTGTGCTTTTGGCTGTTGGCCTAGAATTTAACAACATGACTGCCTGTGTGAGGACCTGATCCCACCCCCTTAGTGTATGTGTGGGTGTAAGTTTGCGTATCTGGTCCTTCAAAAGCCCGTTGTATCTTTCAATCAAGCCAGCTGCCTGTGGATGGTATGGGATGTGGCACAACCAGTACACTCCAGAATCTTTGGCCCACTGCTGTACTGTTGATCCAGTGAAGTGTGAGCCGTTATCACTTTGGACTATTTTGGGACAACCATAAGCAACCACAAGTTCCTGGAGCAGTTGAAGCATTGCGGCTTGATCTGCATGTTTGCAGGGATGAACAAGCATAAGTCCTGAATAGGTGTCCACTGCAGTGCAACAATATCTCAGTCCATTATTTCTCCAGGGCAGGGGACCAATGAAATCGATCTGCCAGATCTCTGCAGGCCTCTCATCCCTCTTAATTGACCCAGTGGAGTACTTTTGCAATGGCCATTGTTGCACTTCTCCACACACTGTCCATGGATATAAGCAATCCTCTCTGCTGTGCCCATTCATATGTTGTTTTCTGCCCCAAATGTCCAGATTGCTTGTGGGCCCAGTTGGCCAAGTTTATCAAGACAGGATCAATTGGCACAACTGCCTTCACTTTGGCGATTTCATCTGCAACTCTGTTATAGTTCTCAAAGTCTGGGACTAGGGGCACATGTGCATCAACATGCCCCACTTTTATGGTGTGGGAGTGAGCTTCCTTCCAGATGTAGTCCCAGACTTCCTTGCCTCCCCACCCCACCTTTCCATGAATCATCCATTCATTGGACTTCCACGTGGGCATCCAAGTTGTCAGTCCTTGTCAGGTACTCACCAAGGCTGAGTTGCTGAGAGAGGCTCCCCTTGTAGCTGGGCGCACGATACCCTCTGGGAGTGGCAGAGCGGGTATTGGGCACGAAGAAGCACGGGTCGCCAGCAGGTAGTAGAGGAGCTGGGCGATTCTTCAGGTAGAGAAGAGATCTGTGCAGGGTGGCTGAGCCGGATACTGAGGGTCAACCACAAAGCAGAAGTCCAGAAACAGGCCAGGGGTCAAACACGGGTATTCAAATAGACAGATAGTCCAGCACTGGGTGAAGCAGAGACAAAGTCCAATAGCAGGCCGAGGGTCAAACACAGGTAGTCAGGCAGGCAGATAATCTGCAGTAGGGTGAGGCAGAGACAAGTCCAGGAGCAGGCCGAGGGTCAAACACAGGTAGTCAGGCAGGCAGATAATCCACACTAGGATGAGGCAGAGGCAAGTCCAGGAGCAGGCCGAGGGTCAAACACAGGTAATAAAGCAGGTAGAGGAGTCCAGAAGGCAGCCGAGGGTCAAGCACAAGAGAGGTTCAAGCAAGGTCGAGGTCGATCCGGGTCACAACAGGCAGGCACAGGTACACAGATTCAGGAACAGGTTACAGGAACTGAAAAGACAAACCAGCAACAAACACAGGACATAGCTGTCTTAATATATGCCCGCCAGGGGAACGTCCCAATGTGCATGCACGCGTTCGTATTGATGGGCTGCGTCGTGCACCCACGTGAGCTGATCCGTTCGGGACACGCGCTTGTAACCACTGACTGTGAAACGGTACGCGCCGATGTGCAATTCTACCACGCAGGCGCATGGGGAAATACCTATACTGACAGGCCCTGATTCTGACATTCCCCTGACAGTGCCCCCCCCAAGGGGCAACCTCCGGGTGCCCAACCTAGCTCGGATCCCAGGATATCTTCTGTGAAACTCTCGCACTAAAAAAGGGGCATGGATATTGCTAGCGGGCTCCCAAGAATTGTCCTCCGGGGGATACCCTTTCCATTTAACTAGGTACTGTTCCTGCCCCCCCCCCCTCCATTTGTAATCTACTATTGCCTCCACTTCGAGTTCTTCTTCCCCTTCAATCCGGATTGGTGGGGGAGGTAGTTCTTCCCTTCCTGGAAAAGAGTTAGGAGTGACCGGTTTTAGTAAAGAGGCATGGAACACCGGATGTATCCTATAGGAATTAGGCAATGTCAGTTCAAAGGCCACGGGGTTTACAACCCTCTTAATCTCAAAAGGACTAATGAATTTTGGGCCTAGTTTGCGTGATGGGCAAGGTAATTTGAGGTTGATGGCTGATAGCCATACTTTATCTCCAACCTTGAAACTTGGGTTCCTTCTTCTTCCCCTGTTATAGAACTCTTCATAATTCTTTTGAGCTTTCTTCATTGTTTCCTGAATTTGCAAAAAGTTTGTTTGGATAACATGTATACGGTCTTGTACTGCAGGAGTTGTGACTTTGGGAATAGAATCTGGGAGAAAGGAAGGGTGGAAACCATAGTTTGCCCAGAAAGGTGTTTGGTTGATGGCAGAATGTAAAGAATTGTTGTAGGCGAACTCTGCGCACGGTAAGAGGGAAGACCAGTTGTCCTGGGACCAGGAGCAGAAACATCGAAGGTATTGCTCTAAAGATTGATTTGTTCTTTCTGTCTGGCCATTGCTTTGTGGGTGATAGGCGGAAGAGAGGGATGTCTTGATTTCTAAGGACTTGCACATATCCTTCCAGAACCTTGACATGAACTGAATCCCCCTATCGGATACAATGTTGTGGGGAACGCCATGGAGTCTTACTACTTCTTTTATAAAGACTTCTGCAGTTGTGGAAGCAGAAGGGGTGCCTACTAATGGCAGGAAGTGGGCCATCTTTGAAAGGCGGTCAACAACCACTAAGATGGTAGTAAACTTCTCGGAAGGAGGTAGATCAACAATAAAGTCCATAGAGACCTCTGTCCAGGGACGTTCAGGTACAGATAAAGATTTTAAGAGTCCCCACGATTTGGCATTGGATCCCTTATTGCGTTGGCAAGTAATGCAAGATTGTATATATCTTCTGCAGTCTTGTCTCCAACGAGCGATTAATTAGTTCGGAGGTCTTTTGTATACCAAAATGTCCTGCCAACTTGTGGTCGTGAAAGGTTTGTAGAATCTGAAGTCTTACTGGGAGTGGCGCAAATACCTTGTCCTGGGCCCATAACAGACCATCTTTCTTTTCTAGGGAGGATACTTCAGGTTCTGTACATTGACTGGAGGCTTGTATAATAATTGACCTAAGATTGGGCTGAACGAGGCTAAGAAAGTTGTGAGGAGCTAGAATGGTTCCAGGTTCTTCTGGTCCACTGGTTTCTGGGAACATACGGGAAAGCGCGTCCGCCTTCCCGTTCTTAGAGCCAGGTCGGTAGGTAATATGAAAGTTAAACCTGGAGAAGAACAAGGCCCAACGGGCCTGACGAGGTCGAAGGCGTTTAGCTGTGCAAAGATACTCTAGGTTACGGTGGTCAGTGAAGATCATGATGGGTTGAAATGCCCCTTCCAGCAGATATCTTCATTCTTCGAAGGCGCATTTTATAGCAAGTGATTCTCGATCCCCGACATCATAATTCTTCTCCGGAGGGTTGAGTTTATGGGAGGCAAAGGCCACCGGATGGAGCAAGGCTTTTTGGCCACTTCTCTGAGACAGGATTGCCCCTATTGCTGACTCCGAAGCTTCCACTTCATAGGGTAGGACTGGATTGGGATGTTGGAGAATAGGAGCCGAACAGTCTTTTTAGTTCATTGAAGGCTTCTTGAGCTTCCGGGGACCATTGGAATCTAGTCTGCTGGCGAGTTAGTTGAGTAATAGGGGAGATGATAGAGGAGAAACCTTTAACCACCCATAGCCAAATGACGGCTACAGGGCGGCTGCTTAACTCTGGGAGGGCGTCCAGGGACGTCCTCCCAGAATTCTGCTCTCGCGCGCCCCCTAGGGCGTGCACTCGAGAGCATCCGTGACCGCCGGGTCCAGAGGACCCGGCGCATCACGGATCTCGGTAAATGGCCGCTAATCGCGGCCGTTTACCATGTGATCGCTCCGTCAAATGATGGAGCGATCACATGTAAACAAACCGGCGTCATCTGATGACGCCGGTTCCTCTCCTCCCCTCCTGTGTACCGAACGGTACACTGTGAGCGGAGAGGGGGCTGCATCTGTAGTGCCCACAGCGCTGCACAGAGACATCCAGCCATCCATCCATCCATGATCAGCCATCCCTCACTACTCTGCATGCCCTGCAATGCTGTGCAATACTCTGCAATGCCCTCTGCAATGCCCCACAGTACTCTGGTATGCCCCACAATACCCCTGCAATACTCTGCCATACCCTGGAATACCCCGCAATACTCTGCCATACCCTGGAATACCCCGCAATACTCTGCCATACCCTGGAATACCCAGCAATACTCTGCCATACCCTGCAATACCCCACAATACTCTGCCATACCCTGCAATACCCCGCAATACTCTGCCATGCCCTGGAATACCCCGCAATACTCTGCCATACCCTGCAATACCGCAATACTCTGCCATGCCCTGGAATACCCCGCAATACTCTGCCATGCCCTGCAATACCCCGCAATACTCTGCCATACCCTGCAATACCCCGAAATACCCCGCAATACTCTGCCATACCTTGCAATACCCCGCAGTACTCTGCCATACCCTGCAATACCCTGCAATACTCTGCCATACCCTGGAATACCTCGCAATACTCTGCCATACCCTGGAATACCCCGCAATACTCTGCCATACCCTGGAATACCCCGCAATACTCTGCCATACCCTGGAATACCCCGCAATACTCTGCCATACCCTGCAATACCCTGCAATACTCTGCCATACCCTGCAATACCTCGCAATACCCTGAAATACCCTGAAATACCCCGCAATACCCAGCCATACTCTGCAATACTCGGTGATACCCAGCCATACTCTGCCATACCCAGCCATGCTCTGCAATACCCCGCAAATATCTGCAATACTCTGCCATAACCCGCAATACTCTGCCATACCCAGCCATACTCTGCAATACCCCGCAATACCCAGCCATACTCTGCAATACTCGGTGATACCCAGCCATACTCTGCCATACCCAGTCATACTCGGCGATACTCTGCAATACCCAGCCATGCTCAGCCATACCCGGCCATGCTCAGCCATACCCAGCCTCTGTATGTGGCCAGGCTGTGGAAGTCTCACACATGTGGTATCGCCATACTCAGGAGGAGTAGGAGAATCTATTTTGGGGTGTCATTTTTGGTATGTACATGCTATGTGTTAGAAATATTGTATAAATGGACAACTTTGTGTTAAAAAAAAAAAAAAGCGTTTTAACCACTTCCGGCCTTCCGTCATACGACGTCCTTGACTTTGTGCGGGGATATCTGAATGATGGGTGCAGCTACAGGCATCATTCAGATATCAGCTTTTTCAGTAGGCGATTCCCTACACCATAAGAATGATCATAGCGGCTGTTACACTGCTTGATCGTTCTTACGGGAGGCGAGAGGGGATGTCCCCCCCTTCCGCCGCTCTCCGGTGCTTCTACCGACTCACCGCTACGATCGAAGCCAGGATCTTTTTTTTTTTTTTTTCAGGCACAGCCTAGAGGTGAGATGTGGGGTCTTATTGACCCCATATGTCACTGTAAAGAGGACCTGTCATGCCATATTCCTATTACAAGGGATGTTTACATTCCTTGTAATAGGAATACAAGTGATCAAAAAAATTTTTTTTGGGAAAAAAGTGTCAAACTAAAATAAATAAAGTAAAATGAACAATAAAAAAAAATTAAAAATTTTTAAAGCGCCCCTGTCCATGTGCTCGCATGCAGAAGCGAACGCATACGTAAGTCCCGCCCACATATGAAAACGCTGTTCAAACCACACACGTGAGGTATCGCTGCGATCGGTAGAGCGAGAGCAATAATTTTGGCCCTAGACTCCCTCTGTAACTCAAAATTTGTAACCAGTAAAAAATTTTAAAGCGTCGCCTATGGGGATTTTTAAGTGGCGAAGTTTGGCGCCATTCCACAAGCGTGTGCAGGTGACATGTTAGGTATCTATTTACTTGGCGTAACTTCATCTTTCATATTATGCAAAAACATTGGGCTAACCTTACTGTTTTGTTTTTTTTTAAAGCAAAAAACATTTTTTTTCCAAAAAAAACGCGTTCGAAAAATTGCTGCGCAAATATCATGCGAGATAAAAAGTTGCAATGACCGCTATTGTATTTTCTAGGGTCTTTGCTAAAAAAACATATATAATGTTTTGGGGTTCTATGTAATTTTCTAGCAAATAAATGATGATTTTTACATGTAGGAGAGAAATGTCAGAATTGGCCTGGGTGCTCCAGAACGCCTGAAGGTGCTCCCCTGCATGATGCGTGATGGGCCTCTGTATGTGGCCATGCTGTGTAAAAGTCTCACACATGTGGTATCGCCATACTCAGGAGTAATAGCAGAATGTGTTTTGGGGTGTAATTTGTGGTATGCATATGCTGTGTGTGAGAAATAACCTGCTAATATGACAATTTTGTGAAAAAAAAAAAAAAGAAAAAAAAACAACTTGATTTTGCAAAGAATTGTGGGAAAAAAATGACAACTTAAAAAAACTCACCATGCATCTTTCTAAATACCTTCGAATGTCTTCTTTCCAAAAAGGGGTCATTTGGGGGGTATTTGTACTTTTCTGGCATGTTAGGGTCTCAAGAAATGAGATAGGCCATCAGTACTTCAGGTGTGATCAATTTTCAGATATTGGCACCATAGCTTGTGGACGCTATAACTTTCACAAAGACCAAATAATATACACTAATTTGGGTTATTTTTACCAAAGGTATGTAGCGGTATAAATTTTGGCCAAAATATATGAAGAAAAATTACTAATTTTCAAAATTTTATAACAGAAACAAAGAAAAATTTATTTTTTTACAGAATTTTCGGTCTTTTTTCTTTTATAGCGCAAAAAAAAAAAAAAACCCAGAGGTGAATAAATACCACCAAAAGAAAGCTCTATTTGTGTGAAAAAAGGGCAAAAATTTCATATAGATACAGTGTTTCATGACTGAGTAATTGTCATTCAAAATGTGAGAGCACCAAAAGCTGAAAATTGGTCTGGTTATTAAGGGGGTTTAAGTGCCCAGTGGTCAAGTGGTTAATAAATCTGCAATAGAAATTGGCGAAGCCAACGAATCGCTGAATTCCCTTCTTATCTACGGGAGCTGGCCATTCCTGGATGGCCCTAACTTTCTGCGGATCCATTGCAACCCCTTCTACTGAGATAATGAATCCAAGGAACTGGATGGTGTCTTTCTCGAAGTCACATTTTTCCCCCTTTAAGTATAGACCATGTTTTCTGAGGATCGAGAGTACTTTCTTCACATGGGTGCGATGTGCTTCTAAAGTGGTGGAAAAGATCAGGATGTCATTGAGATAAACAATTACAAAGTTATCTAGATACTCACGGAAGATGTCGTTGACTAAATGTTGAAACGTAGCCGGGGCATTGCAAAGGCCAAAGGGCATCACCAAATATTCGAAGTGCCTGAATCTGGACCGGAAGGCTGTCTTCCATTCATCTCCTTCTCGTATCTGAACCAAATTGTATGCTCCCCTGGAGATCTAATTTGGTAAAGATCTGAGCGGCTCAGAGACGCTGGAAAAGTTCAGGAACAAGAGGGAGCGGGTACCTGTTCTTGATGGTAATTCTGTTAAGCTCCCTATAGTCCACACAAGGCCTCAAGGATCCATCCTTTTTCTCGACGAAAAAGATTCCCGCTCCAGCTGGAGAAGAAGAAGAACAGATGAATCCTTTTTCAAGATTTTCGTTGATGTAGAAGCGAAGGGCTTCTAGCTCGATCTCTGATAGAGGAAAAATGCGACCGAAAGGGATTTCGGACCCGGGTAAGAGGTCGATGGGGCAATCATAGGGTCGATGAGGTGGTAGACTGTCAGCTTTCTTTTTATCAAAGATGTCCAGGAATTCATGGTATGCTGTGGGGACATGTTGAAGATTATCCGGTGCTGGTTGTAGAGTTAGACATGGAGCCGTTCTGTCGTATCTTGGTGAAAAGCAATGTTGAGAGCAGTACGTGGAAGAGAAGAGGACTTCTTTCTTGCTCCAATTTATCTGAGGATCATGGGCCTGCAACCATGGAAACCCCAGAATGATGGAAAACATAGGTGAGCTTATAATGTCAAAGCAAAGAAATTCAGAATGATCAGAGTGTGGGTGAGGATAGGCTTAGTTTCCTGTGTGACAGGCCCAGAACAGGGTAGGGATCCATCTGCCAGATGGATTTGTAGCTGTTGCTCCTTAACTCATAGAGGGATGTGCAGGTTTTGGGCTAAAGATGCATCCAAGAAGCAACTGCAGGCTCCTGAGTCAACGATGGCTGGCAACCGGACCTTCTCTTCCGCCACCTGTAATGAGATCATGAGGACAAGGTGAGACTGGCTTAAACTAGCGACTTGAAAGTTCGTGGCAGACCGTAGGTGGTACTTACTGGGTCTAACAGGGCAGTTGTTTAAGGAGTGACCGGCCCCTCCACAATATAGACAAAGGTTAGCCTGGCGCCGGCAGAGCTTTTCATCAGGAGAGAGTGGAGGTCAAACTAAACCCAGTTGCATGCGCTCACCATGGGAGGATGACGAAGAAGTTGTAGAAGGTGCAGGAACAGGTGGTACCCGTGGCATCATCCAAGTGGATCTTGGAGACTGGAAACGCTCACTGCAACGTTCCCGTAGGCATCTGTCCAGTTTAATAGCGAGCTGGATCAGGTCTTCTAGGGAGACCGGGGTATCTACTCGAACTAATTCATCCTTTAGGGTCTCTGAGAGTCCCTGGCGATACTGATATTTTAATGCGGCCTCGTTCCAGTTGGTGTCCCCTGACCATTTTCGAAATTCTACAGTGTAATCTTCCACCGGTCTTTTTCCCTCGGTCAGGGTATGCAGGATGAACTCAGCCGTGGCGGTACGCTGTGGATCGTCATATAGCTGGGCCATGGAGTCAAAAATGTATCTGCAGAGTCAAGGAGGGGGCTCTTTTGCTCGAGAAGGTTGTGAGCCCAGGATTGCGATTCGTCAGAAAGCAAAGAGATAATGAATCCCACTTTCACAGTCTCAGAATAAAAAGTCCTGGGTTGAAGGGCAAAGTATAGTAGGCAAGCATTTCTAATTGCCCTGTACTTCTTCCGGTTCCCGGAGAATCGTTCCGGAATGGGAACCCTGGGTTCAGGTAAGACCATTACTGCTGCAGGAGCTGGGTTAGCTTGATCCCGAGAGGAAGATGTCCCACTGGCAGATGCTGACGCGGTGTCCAAGGGGTTAGGACACGTGGTTAGTTGTTGCAGACAACCCTCAATCTGGAAATAGCCTTCTTGGAGTTTCTGGACAGCCTGGGTGAGGGCTGTAACCTGCTGGCAGAGTGCCCCAAGGGTAGAGCCAGCTCT
Organism: Lithobates clamitans; assembly: GCA_037952925.1. Classification (NCBI taxonomy): domain Eukaryota; kingdom Metazoa; phylum Chordata; class Amphibia; order Anura; family Ranidae; genus Lithobates; species Lithobates clamitans. The sequence goes on along the minus strand of JBBGZY010000143.1, from coordinate 12,781,243 downwards.
GTCGGCCTCACTCATGGCTGGTTTGTACTGTCATGTACTCACCAAGGCCGAGTTGCTGAGAGAGGCTCCCCTTGCAGCTGGGCGCACGATACCCTCTGGGAGTGGCAGAGCGGGTATTGGGCACGAAGAAGCACGGGTTGCCAGCAGGTAGTAGAGGAGCTGGGCGATTCTTCAGGTAGAGAAGAGATCCGTGCAGGGTGGCTGAGCCGGATACTGAGGGTCAACCACAAAGCAGAAGTCCAGAAACAGGCCAGGGGTCAAACACGGGTATTCAAATAGACAGATGGTCCAGCACTGGGTGAAGCAGAGACAAAGTCCAATAGCAGGCCGAGGGTCAAACACAGGTAGTCAGGCAGGCAGATAATCCGCAGTAGGGTGAGGCGGAGACAAGTCCAGGAGCAGGCCGAGGGTCAAACACAGGTAGTCAGGCAGGCAGATAATCCACACTAGGATGAGGCAGAGGCAAGTCCAGGAGCAGGCCGAGGGTCAAACACAGGTAGTCAAGCAGGTAGAGGAGTCCAGAAGGCAGCCGAGGGTCAAGCACAAGAGAGGTTCAAGCAAGGTCGAGGTCGATCCGGGTCACAACGGGCAGGCACAGGTACACAGATTCAGGAACAGGTTACAGGAGCTGAAAAGACAAACTAGCAACAAACACAGGACATAGCTGTCTTTATATAGGCCCGCCAGGGGAACGTCCCAATGTGCGTGCACGCGTTCGTATTGATGCGCTGCGTCGTGCACCCACGTGAGCTGATCCGTTCGGGACACGCACTCGTACCCGCTGACTGTGAAACGGTACGCGCCGATGTGCAATTCTACCACGCAGGCGCATGGGGAAAAGCCTATACTGACAGGCCCTGATTCTGACATTCCCCTGACAGTCCTTTAAAAACCGCCCATCTGTCAGTGTAGATAGTGACATGGGAAGAAGGATCCTCCCGAAGAGTCATCACCACAGCTTTCAACTCTGCATACTGACTGGACCCTCCAATTCCGGTCTCCTGCAGGACTGTGTCTGTGCTTGGGTTGTAGGCTGCTGCTGTCCATTTACATCCAGATGAAGTGACTATGGCTGAATCATCAGTGAACCAGCACAGGAATTTCTTCTTCTGGCCAGGTGCTGGTAAAAGTGACAAGCCCAGCCAACTGTTTTGAAATGTCTCTAACATCCCCAGCTGCAATACCCCCTCTTTCTTGAAGGTACTACTTCTATTTCATCAGTGTCTGGTTCTGGGGTACAGCTACTCTAGTGGTCAGTCCATTATCTCTCACCCATACTTCTATTGGCAATGCAGTATGGATGGTGACTGTGTCCTTTCCTGTAATGGTCTCTACATGTTGAAGTGCTGTGTAGGCCCCAAACAGGTACTTCTCTAGGGGCATGTATCTCTTATGTGCCCCTGTCAGTTGTTTGGACCAAAATCCAATGGGTATTGCTCTCAGGCCTTTCTTTTCATTTGGCTGCCACAGACTCCAAGATATGGTACCATTCTGCTCCACTACATCCAGCTGAAATGGTACTCCTTGTCTCATGGGTCCTAATCCCTGATGCTGCAAAATAGCTTCTTTAGCAGCCAGGAATGCAGTCCGCTGCTCTGAACCCCATGACAACTCAGTCTTTTTTCTGGTGACATTTTATATAGGCCTCAGAATCCATCCAAGATGTAGGATGAACGATCTCCAGAACCCCACAACTCCAATGAACTTCTGTGCCTCCTTTTTGGTAGTAGGGGGCGACAGCGCCTGTAAAGTTTGCACAACTGTCTCTGGAATTTTCCTCTCTGGCCCAGTCCACATCATTCCCAGGAATTTCACTTCTGTGGCAGGTCCTTGGACTTTGTCTCTGTTGATAGCCCACCCTCTGTTCTCCAAGTGCTCTATCAGCAGGTGCAGTGCTTCAGTTACATCTTCTTTTGTCCCAGAGATTATGATGTCATCAATGTAGTGAAACACAGCGACTTTCAAATTCAGGGTAGTTGAATCTCGGGCAATCAGTCCATGACAAATCGTTGGAGAATAAAGATAGCCTTGAGGAAGGACAGTGAAAGTGTACTGGCGGCCGTCCACACCATAGCAAACTGGTCTTGACACTCTGGGTCTATTAAAATCGAAAAGAAAGCATTAGCCAGGTCTATCACAGCATGATATTCTCCTGCATTTTTAGCAATTTTCTCAACAATTGAGATCATATCTGGTACAGCTGACTTCAATGGAGGTACCACTTTGTTTAGACCTCTGTATTCCACAGTCATTCTATATGTCCCATCAGGTTTTTTTACTGGGAACACCGGAGATGAGTAAGGACTTACAGCAGGTCTAAGGATCCCTACTCTCAACAGTTCTTGAATAGTCTCCCCAATTTCTTTGTGGCCTCCAGGAAGTCTGTACTGCTTGAGACAGACTGGCTTCTCTGGTGGAGGAATATAGACAGGGGTCCATTTCGCATGACCTCTGACCACTGCCTTCACCGCCCTAACCAGATACGCTTTATCAGGATACCCGAATGAGAATGTACCTCTTTCAGTCTGAATTGACTGACCTTAAAGTACATCCATCCCAAGAATATTTTTCAGGTAACTCTGATACCAAAACATTTTTCATAAATCCTGATCCCTTGCCAATAGCCAATTTCACCCGTATCATAACTGCTGGTGTAGTTTGCAACCCAAACCTTCTACATAAATCAATTCTCCTTTGTGATGGGAACAATTTCCTTGCAAAAGTGTAACTTCGGCTCCGCTATCAACTAAAGCCATTACATGTGTAGGAGAAGATGACTTCCCCCACCATACAGAGACAGGTGCATATGGGTGTCGGTCTCCTGCTGTCACTGCCCTCACAGCTATTACAGGAGACTCACCTTCCCTTCATAAAGGATAAGGAACCTCCCAATCCCCTTTTCTGATTCTCTCTAATTCCTCCCCAGGATAAAGGGATTTGGGTTTGGGTTCATGTTCAGTTTTGGGAATTGGTTTGGGGCTAACAGGAGGGGTCTGTTCTGTTTCCTCTAAGTCTAGTATGATTTTATCTTCACTAGTAGTGGTGTTTCTAACCCTGACAGGTTTCCCTACTAAATGTTTCCACCTCTTCAGTATTTCTGCAGTAGAAATCCCATCTATCTCATCTTTAGGTACTCCTGCCTTTAATAGGCCCACCCACATTTCTTTCCTAGAAATAACAAGCCTGGTTTTCTCTTCACCTCCTGTCTTCTCTACCCTATTCCTTTTTATCTCTGTTTTTTTCTGCTTGTATTGTTCCTGTCTGGCCTTGACCTTATCTACTGCCCTGACAGGTTTTGTTTTAGTCTCCTCTAGCTCCCCAAACTGGCTTAAAAGGGTTGTGGCTTCATGAATCTTGCTGTTTAATCCCAGGCCTCCCAACAAGGACAATAATGGAGCCCTGAGATTAAATGGCGCAGACTTCATCAGCTTAGAGCGCAGAGCAGACGTAAAGGGTTCCATATCTGGACCCATCCATTCTGGAAACGTATTTAATACGGTTATACAACTCATCTCACGTAACCTGGAAATACCCTCTCCTATTGATCTCCAGGAGTAGGTATTTTCCAGGTCAGTAGGACTAGCGTATACTCAGACTATTCCATCTCTCACGAGGTCTGACAGTGAAAAATTCACGCTACACTCTCTGGCTTTTCGCATTGCCTGACGCAATTGTGGATCATGGGTTAACACTCCCATAGTCACTGCTTCCTTACCTGACAAAACAACACTGTCCGCCCCTTCATCCCATAAGCGTAGAAGCCAGGTCAATAGGGGCTCCCCAGACCTTTGTTTGTATTGTTTTGCCAGCTCATGGAGTTCAGTTTGTGTAAACTCCCGTACTTCTTCAAATTCAACATCTTTGGGGTTGCGATAATGCACCTCCCCATCTGCCATATCCTCTCTATCATGTTGCCATTTCCTATGCTTAGTAATGAGAGGTCTGGCATACTTTTTCTTTCGCACTAGCAAATCATCATGCGAAATATTAAACTCTATCTCCTCATCCTCACTATCATTTGAGGAGAGCACATCCTCACAATCCTAATTTTGGGATTAGACAATGGCACGTACCCTGGCTTTACTAACAGGTTTACGGCTCTTCCTTTTCCTTAAGGCATTAATTGATTTTGTCATGAGGGCTGCACACCGCTCTTGCAAATCATCAACCCGACTAGTAGTTGAACGCACACACTCTGAAGCAATTGCTAGCTGGTCATTTAATACCTTAACTTCTGCCTCTGCCTTCTCCCTCTGTGATTCAGTGTAAATAGCATTAAGGAAATACCAGCCCACTGTGGACACTGCCCTCTTCTCTTTTTTATTTAAATCCAACCCCTTAAGGCTAAAATCTACAAAATGATCTGAGACTTTATCACCCCAAGTCAGCTTCAAGGGAGAAGCATACTTTGCAAATTCTTTAGCAAGAGGCTCCCACTCATTGTCTCTGGCCCAGATAGGTAAGCTGCACACTTCCTTCTGGCCACCAGAACCCTCTGCAGCCTTGTTTTTCCTAAACAGCTTACGCAGCATTTTACCTAGCACAAGCTACACAACACACTACAGAAAAACAGGTCTGCTTCAGTTGAATTATAGCACAGATCGCGGCACGAGCCCCCAAATGTTTTGCTTGTGTATATCTAGCATGGTTACTTTGTGGTATAAGCAAGGAAGCTGAGATTTCTGCAGTGTGTAAATGTTCTTTTACTATACAAAGATGCTGTACATACAAAACTATTACAATATTAGGAAAACAATACAATACTGACAGATATCTATAACAAGCAAAATGCCTAGCAAATTGAACAGCCTATGGTCTATAATAGTACAAATACACTTAACCACTTAAGGACCGCCTCACGCCGATGTACGTCGGCAAGGCGGCACGGGCAGGCAAAATCACGTACATGTACGTGATTTGCCTCCCGCGGGTGGGGGGTCCGATCGGACCCCCCCCCGCCGCCCGAGGCGGTCCCGTTTTGTTCCCCGGCGATCGGAGACGAGGGGGAGGCCATCTGTTCGTGGCCCCCCCCTCGCGATCGCCGCCGGCCAATGGGAACACTCCTTTGCTGCTGTATGCTAAACAGCAGCAAAGGAAGTGATGTCATCTCCCCTCGGGTCGGTAGTTTCCGTTCCGGCCCGAGGAGAGAAGACAGGTATGTGAGTGCACCAACACACACACACACAGTAGAACATGCCAGGCACACATTACACCCCGATCCCCCCCCCGATCGCCCCCCGATCCCCCCCGATCCCCCCCCCTGTCACAAACTGACACCAGCAGTTTTTTTTTTTTCTGATTACTGCTAGGTGTCAGTTTGTGACAGTTACTGTGTTAGCACAGTTACTGTTACCCCCCTGTAGGTCTAGGGTACCCCCCTAACCCCCCTAATAAAGTTTTAACCCCTTGATCACCCCCCGTCACCAGTGTCGCTAAGCAATCATTTTTCTGATCGCTGTATTAGTGTCGCTGGTGACGCTAGTTAGTGAGGTAAATATTTAGGTTCGCCGTCAGCATTTTATAGCGTCAGGGACCCCCATATACTATCTAATAAATGTTTTAACCCCTTGATTGCCCCCTAGTTAACCCTTTCACCACTGATCACCGTATAAACATTACGGTTGACGCTGGTTAGTTTGTTTATTTTTTATAGTGTCAGGGCACCCGCCGTTTATTACCGAATAAAGGTTTAGCCCCCTAATCGCCCGGCGGTGATATGCGTCGCCCCAGGCAGCGTCAGATTAGCGCCAGTACCGCTAACACCCACGCACGCAGCATGCGCCTCCCTTAGTGGTATAGTATCTGATCGGATCAATATCTGATCCGATCAGATCTATACTAGCGTCCCCAGCAGTTTAGGGTTCCCAAAAACACAGTGTTAGCGGGATCAGCCCAGATACCCGCTAGCACCTGCGTTTTGCACCTCCGCCCAGCCCACCCAAGTGCAGTATCGATCGATCACTGTCACTTACAAAACACTAAACGCATAACTGCAGCGTTCGCAGAGTCAGGCCTGATCCCTGCGATTGCTAACAGTTTTTTTGGTAGCATTTTGGTGAACTGGCAAGCACCAGCCCCAGGCAGCGTCAGGTTAGCGCCAGTACCGCTAACACCCACGCACGCACCGTACACCTCCCTTAGTGGTATAGTATCTGAACGGATCAATATCTGATCCGATCAGATCTATACTAGCGTCACCAGCAGTTTAGGGTTCCCAAAAACGCAGTGTTAGCGGGATCAGCCCAGATACCTGCTAGCACCTGCGTTTTGCCCCTCCGCCCAGCCCAGCCCACCCAAGTGCAGTATCGATCGATCACTGTCACTTACAGAACACTAAACGCATAACTGCAGCGTTCGCAGAGTCAGGCCTGATCCCTGCGATCGCTAACAGTTTTTTTGGTAGCATTTTGGTGAACTGGCAAGCACCAGCCCCAGGCAGCATCAGGTTAGCGCCAGTACCGCTAACATCCACGCACGCACCACGCACCGTACACCTCCCTTAGTGGTATAGTATCTGATCGCATCAATATCTGATCCGATCAGATCTATACTAGCGTCACCAGCAGTTTAGGGTTCCCAAAAACGCAGTGTTAGCGGGATCAGCCCAGATACCTGCTAGCACCTGCATTTTGCCATTCTACCCGGCCTGGCCCAGCCCACCCAAGTGCAGTATCGATCGATCACTGTCACTAACAAAACTCCAAACGCATAACTGCAGCGTTCGCAGAGTCAGGCCTGATCCCTGCAATCGCTAACAGTTTTTTTGGTAGCGTTTTGGGGAACTGGCAAGCACCAGCGGCGTAGTACACCCCGGTCATAGTCAAACCAGCACTGCAGTAACACTTGGTGACGTGGCGAGTCCCATAAGTGCAGTTCAAGCTGGTGAGGTGGCAAGCACAAGTAGTGTCCCGCTGCCACCAAGAAGACAAACACAGGCCCGTCGTGCCCATTATGCCCTTCCTGCTGCATTCGCCAATCCTAATTGGGAACCCACTGCTGCTGCAGCGCCCGTACTTCCCCCATTTACATCCCCAACCAAATGCAGTCGGCTGCATGAGAGGCATTTTTATGTCCTCCCGAGTACCCCTACCCAGCGAACCCCCCAAAAAAGATGTTGTGTCTGCAGCAAGTGCAGATATAGGCATGACACCCGCTATTATTGTCCCTCCTGTCCTGACAATCCTGGTCTTTGCTTTGGTGAATGTTTTGAACGCTACCATTCACTAGTTGAGTATTAGCGTAGGGTACAGCATTGCACATACTAGGCACACTTTCACAGGGTCTCCCAAGACGCCATCGCATTTTGAGAGACCCGAACCTGGAACCGGTTACAGTTACAAAAGTTAGTTACAAAAAAAGTGTAAAAAAAAATAAATATATAAAATAAAAAAAAATAGTTGTCGTTTTATTGTTCTCTCTGTCTCTATTCTCTCTCTCTATTGTTCTGCTCTTTTTTACTGTATTCTATTCTGCAATGTTTTATTGTTATTGTTATTGTTATTATGTTTTATCATGTTTGTTTTTCAGGTATGTAATTATTTATACTTTACTGTTTACTGTGCTTTATTGTTAACCATTGTTAACCATTTTTTTGTCTTCAGGTACGCCATTCACGACTTTGAGTGGTTATACCAGAATGATGCCTGCAGGTTTAGGTATCATCTTGGTATCATTCTTTTCAGCCAGCGGTCGGCTTTCATGTAAAAGCAATCCTAGCGGCTAATTAGCCTCTAGACTGCTTTTACAAGCCGTGGGAGGGAATGCCCCCCCCACCGTCTTTCGTGTTTTTCTCTGGCTCTCCTGTCTCAACAGGGAACCTGAGAATGCAGCCGGTGATTCAGCCAGCTGACCATAGAGCTGATCAGAGACCAGAGTGGCTCCAAACATCTCTATGGCCTAAGAAACCGGAAGCTACGAGCATTTCATAACTTAGATTTCGCCGGATGTAAATAGCGCCATTGGGAAATTGGGGAAGCATTTTATCACACCGATCTTGGTGTGGTCAGATGCTTTGAGGGCAGAGGAGAGATCTAGGGTCTAATAGACCCCAATTTTTTCAAAAAAGAGTACCTGTCACTACCTATTGCTATCATAGGGGATATTTACATTCCCCGAGATAACAATAAAAATGATTAAAAAAAAATATATGAAAGGAACAGTTTAAAAGTAAGATTAAAAAAGCAAAAAAATAATAAAGAAAAAAAAAAAAAAAAAAGCACCCCTGTCGCCCCCTGCTCTCGCGCTAAGGCGAACGCAAGCGGCGGTCTGTCGTCAAACGTAAACAGCAATTGCACCATGCATGTGAGGTATCACCACGAAGGCCAGATCGAGTGCAGTAATTTTTCCAGTAGACCTCCTCTGTAAATCTAAAGTGGTAACCTGTAAAGGCTTTTAAAGGCTTTTAAACATGTATTTATTTTGTTGCCACTGCACGTTTGTGCGCAATTTTAAAGCATGTCATGTTTGGTATCCATGTACTCGGCCTAAGATCATCTTTTTTATCTCATCAAACATTTGGGCAATATAGTGTGTTTTAGTGCATTAAAATTTAAAAAAGTGTGTTTTTTCCCCAAAAAATGCGTTTGAAAAATCGCTGCGCAAATACTGTGTGAAAAAAAAAAATGAAACACCCACCATTTTAATCTGTAGGGCATTTGCTTTAAAAAAATATATAATGTTTGGGGGTTCAAAGTAATTTTTTTGCAAAAAAAAATAACTTTTTCATGTAAACAATAAGTGTCAGAAAGGGCTTTGTCTTCAAGTGGTTAGAAGAGTGGGTGATGTGTGACATAAGCTTCTAAATGTTGTGCTTAAAATGCCAGGACAGTTCAAAACCCCCCCAAATTACCCCATTTTGGAAAGTAGACACCCCAAGCTATTTGCTGAGAGGCATGTCGAGTCCATGGAATATTTTATATTGCGACACAAGTTGCGGGAAAGAGACAAATTTTTTTTTTTTTTTGCACAAAGTTGTCACTAAATGATATATTGCTCAAACATGCCATGGAAATATGTGAAATTACACCCCAAAATACATTCTGCTGCTTCTCCTGAGTACAGGGATACCACATGTGTGAGACTTTTTGGGAGCCTAGCCGCGTACGGGACCCCGAAAACCAAGCACCGCCTTCAGGCTTTCTAAGGGCGTGAATTTTTGATTTCACTCTTCACTGCCTATCACAGTTTCGGAGGTCATGGAATGCCCAGGTGGCACAAAACCCCCCCAAATGACCCCATTGTGGAAAGTAGACACCCCAAGCTATTTGTTGAGAGGTATAGTGAGTATTTTGCAGACCTCACTTTTTGTCACAAAGTTTTGAAAATTGAAAAAAGAAAAAAAAAAATGTTTTTTCTTGTCTTTCTTCATTTTCAAAAACAAATGAGAGCTGCAAAATACTCACCATGCCTCTCAGCAAATAGCTTGGGGTGTCTACTTTCCAAAATGGGGTCATTTGGGGGGGGGGTTTGTGCCACCTGGGCATTCCATGGCCTCCGAAACTGTGATAGGCAGTAAAGAGTGAAATCAAAAATTTTCACCCTTAGAAATCCTGAAGGCAGTGATTGGTTTTCGGGGTCCCGTACGCGGCTAGGCTCCCAAAAAGTCCCACACATGTGGTATCCCCATACTCAGGAGAAGCAGCTAAATGTATTTTGGGGTGCAATTCCACATATGCCCATGGCCTGTGTGAGCAATATATCATTTAGTGACAACTTTATGGAAAAAAAAAAAAAAAAAGTGTCACTTTCCCGCAACTTGTGTCAAAATATAAAATATTCCATGGACTCAATATGCCTCTCAGCAAATAGCTTGGGGTGTCTACTTTCCAAAATGGGATCATTTTGGGGGGTTTTGTGCCACCTGGGCATTCCATGGCCTCCGAAACTGTGATAGGCAGTGAAGAGTGAAATCAAAAATTTACACCCTTAGAAATCCTGAAGTCGGTGATTGGTTTTCGAGGCCCCGTACGCGGCTAGGCTCCCAAAAAGTCCCACACATGTGGTATCCCCATACTTAGGAGAAGCAGCTGAATGTATTTTGGGGTGCAATTCCACATAGGCCCATGGCCTGTGTGAGCAATATATCATTTAGTGACAACTTTTTGTAAATATTTTTTTTTTGTCATTTTTCAATCACTTGGGACAAAAAAAATAAATATTCAATGGGTTCAACATGCCTCTCAGCAATTTCCTTGGGGTGTCTACTTTCCAAAATGGGGTCATTTGGGGGGGTTTTGTACTGCCCTGCCATTTTAGCACCTCAAGAAATGACATAGGCAGTCATAAACTAAAAGCTGTGTAAATTACAGAAAATGTACCCTAGTTTGTAGACGCTATAACTTTTGTGCAAACCAATAAATATACACTTATTGACATTTTTTTTACCAAAGACATGTGGCCGAATACATTTTGGCCTAAATGTATGACTAAAATTTAGTTTATTGGATTTTTTTATAACAAAAAGTAGAAAATATCATTTTTTTTCAACATTTTCGGTCTTTTTCCATTTATAGCGCAAAAAATAAAAACCGCAGAGGTGATCAAATACCATCAAAAGAAAGCTCTATTTGTGGGAAGAAAAGGACGCAAATTTCGTTTGGGTACAGCATTGCATGACCGCGCAATTAGCAGTTAAAGCGATGCAGTGCCAAATTGGAAAAAGACCTCTGGTCCTTAGGCAGCATAATGGTCCGGGGCTCAAGTGGTTAAAAGTTACTTATCTTCTGTTACTGTATGTTCGTGATCTCCATTGGCAACAATTTTTCGGGAGCATCAGGCACTGTTCTTCTATCATGGGTGGCTTCTGATGTTACAGCATGATGGTGTGTGTGTGTGTGTGTGTGTGTGTCTGTCCCTACTCACCCCTTTTATGTGTTAGGCTGTTTACCATAGTTACCAAACAACAGAAAACATACCTGTTTACTGTAGCTGTAGAAACAATGGACTGTTGCAAACTGTCAATTGAATACAAAAATGGTATCTACGTACCATTGTCTGATCAAGCCAACACCTGACAGTAATCTAACAGTCATTCTTTCAGTTTGAGAGCTGAAAGAACCTCAGACAAGTACATTTCTTACTTGTTTACTGTAGCTATAAAGACAATAGCCTGTTAATTGAACTGTCAATTGAATACAACAATGATATTTACCCCCATTGTATAAAACAGCATTTGTCCCTCTACCCTCTACATTCCAGATATCCCCCCAGCACTCTGATCCCTCTACACCCCAGATACCACCCCCCCAGCACTCTGACCCCTGTGCACCCCAGATATTCAACCAGCACTTTGATTCCTCTACACCCCAGAAATCCCACCAGCACTGTTACCATTTACCATAAGATACCCCCTGTGGCCTCTCTACATCCCTTATACCTCTAGCACTATAGCCTCCCATGCTACCCCAAGAATTGCTACCCCCTATACACCCCAGATTCTTCCTCAGCATTGTTTTCCCCCATACACCCTTGATATTCCCCAGCACCATTATTCCATCCATGTAGTACCCCCTTTTCCAGTGGAGATACAGTGCATGTAAACTTTTGGCCCACCTCCAGCACTGTACTCACCTAGACCAATCAAGCAGGCAGAAGGAGGGGCGGAGGAGGGAGCATCCCTCTGGGCATTCCAAGCCCTTAGGTCCAAACAGTGCTGGACAGCTGGGCTCACCATAACACCATCCACAATGCTACTTCCACTGGTGGGCTCCCAGTGCTGCCGACTCAGCAGCTCCCACTTCAGCTCCTACCCCGCAGCCTTGGAGTCCCGAGCATTCAAGCTGCATGAGGCAGGGTCAGAGCATCAAGAAAAAAAGGAAAAGAGGGCGCACCAGCCATGTGCATTATCTTTTGGATAAAAGTTTATTGAAAATAATGATAAAAAGGAACTACTCACAAGCAGTTGTTGAAGATGGCACAATGTAAAAGTACACTGACTAGCAGACTGTGGTCTAGGATGAGCGGAACCTTCCAAAGGTCATAGAGGAACTCACAAGCATCACTACCAGCTGACGTATTTCGAAGGGAACATCCCTTCTTCCTCAGAGCTTGGCAGTCACTTTTATCCAAAAGATAATGCACATGGCTGGTGCGCCCTCTTTTCCTTTTTTTCTTGCTTTCTATTAGGATTCCCCATCCTTGAGGGCAACAAGGCCTGTGTCTTTGCACTACTTGGCTGGTTATCCACTTGTGCGCAGTAGCGATTTCTTTCTCTGCTATCAATTGCTCTCGTCAGGGGCAGGGCATCACTGGCGCTCTGGCCCTTCCCCTCCCTGCTGGCTGTGAAATAATAGGTATTGTTCTGCACAGCACGGTGCATCGCTTCCAACCTGCCTCCCCTGTGTATCCATCACTCTCAGTGCCATCATGGGGCAGCATGGGCTCAGGGACCAGCTGCTTTGGGGAAAGTGCAGGGGTCCCCCATGCAGCTGGGGCCCCCGGGCAGTGCCCAGGTGTGCCCACTCATTAAGACAGCCCTGGTCCAGAATCTGCATTTTTAGGATGTGATACAAGAGAGAGTGAAATATAACTTAGAGAATCATACTATGGATGTTTAGAAGGTGGAAGAGATTGAAGTAATGTTGCAAATGTTGCATCATGGAGGTCAGGCCAAAGCCCTGTGTAGCAGTCATGCCAGCTGTAATCATAATGACAAGGAAGAAATATTAGAGTAGGTACTAGTGAATGTAGCAGATGTGGCCTCAGATCGCTTGGCAATCCTAGCACACTGCCCACTGCCTTGTTTTTTCAAGTAACCGGTGTACAGGTGACTGTAAGTTAGTCATAGTTTTGGACAATTGTATTTTTTTAAGGTAGCAAAAAATGTCCAAGCAACAATGTACAGCATGGGATAGCTGATTTGTATATCATTTTAAAAGTTTTTTTTGTAAATACGCCTCCACACTCATTGGTAAATATTGCTATCTAACAGAGTAAATTAAAGCAAACTGCTCATATAATAGGTTGCATTTTATATTGAACCTATGCTTTTAGGGGTCTTATTTGTCTACCATATCCATTGAGTTGAAGTTCTGCATAAATGAGATGCAGCAAAAGACACTTTTTGTTGTAAAGCATTTATTATTTCTAGTTTAATTTTGTTTTTCAAGAAAGACCCATACAGATCGGTGAGTGTTCTACCTAATTATTTGTCTACAATTTCTTTAGAGTGCCCATTCTGAATAAGTGTATCCTTGACAACAAGAGCTTATTTCAAAAAACCTAGCATTATCCTTACAATTATGCGTAATTGCAATTAGCCTTCACTTACCTTGCTTTTGCCTAAAGTCATGTTGCTTTGACATTCTCATGTAATACTTCTTGAAATCAGTCTCCTTACCCATGATTCTTTTTATTCATGATTCATGTTGTCACTGAAAGGTTTGAGCAATAACTGACAAAAACCCACACAACAACATAGAAGACTGCACTAAAAAACTTTTATTATCAAAGTTTTGTGATAAAACGATTACAAAACCTTTTTCTGCCTCTTATTTTTCATTAAAGTAAACCACTTTTTAGAGCTTTACCCTGATTCACATGTTGAAAGCTAAATCTATATGTATTTGCAACGTGTAAATATATGCTCATTGCTCACCTAACAGCCTCTATTTTTGGCTAATTGGCATTTGAAAACTGTGTAAAACTCTATCTTTATTTAAACACTTTAAAAGCTCAGAATCAAGTAACGTTACAGTGGCAAAAGAGAAAATATGAAAATAAAAATAAGTGTTCTAAAGTGGTGGTTCTTAACCCTGTCCTCAAGTACCCCTAACAGGCCATGTTTGCAGGTTTTCCTTTATCTTGCACGGGTGCTTTAAATCAGAATCAATGGCTTGGTATTTTGGACAGCTTTTTTATCTAATGCCGTGTAGACATGAGCGGACTTTACGGCAGACTTTGCCCGGTGGACGGGATTTCGTCAGACCATTCGATCGTGTGTGGGCTCCAGCGGACTTTGTTTTCTCAAAAGTTTGACAGACTAAGATTTGAAACATGTTTCAAATCTATCCGATGGACTCGAGTCCGGTCGAAAAGTCCGCTCCTCTGTATGCTAGTTCGACAGACAAAAAGCCACGCTAGGGCAGCTATTGGCTACTGGCTATGAACTTCCTTATTTTAGTCTGGTCGTACATCATCGCGTACGAATTCGACGAACTTTGGTTGATCATGTGTAGGCAAGTCCGTTCATTCAGAAAGTCAGTTGAAAAGTCAGCTGGGCAAAGTCTGCCGTAAAGTCTGCTCGTGTGTATGCGGCGTAAGAGAAATTCAGAAAACATGGCCTGTTTTGGGTACTTAAGGACAGGGTTGGCAACCATTGTTCTAAAGGATGTGATTATAGTTATTCTAAAGGGCCGTACACAAAATCAGACTTTTTGACAACGAACATGCAAATTAGCTGTTTAGGAGCAACATCCGACCGTGTGTACGCTCCATCGGACAAACTTTTTCAGTTTCCATCGGACTTTTGTTGGCTGAGCGAACGGACAAACTTTCTGACAACAAAAGTCCAATGGAGCAAAGTCCGATCGTGTGTACACAAAGCCATCGGACTTTTGTACAAACTACAGTACGCAGCTGCGAGAATGTTTCCAGCACGGTTCTCGGCGGCAGGGTACATCATGCGCTAGCTGCAATAGGAAAAACACATTTTCCTACTGTGGTGGGCGCGAGAGGGAATTCCTCTCTGGAGAATACCAAGCCCTTCGGTCTGATATGGATTTTAAGGGTAACCCCGTACGCCGAAAAAACGGCGTGGGGGTCCCCCCAAAATCCATACCAGACCCTTATCCGAGCACGCAGCCTGGCCGGTCAGGAAAGGGGGTGGGGACAAGCGAGCGCCCCCCCCCTCCTGAGTCATACCAGGCCGCATGCCCACAACATGGGGGGTGGGTGCTTTGGGGGAGGGGGGTGACCTGTGGCCCCCCCACCCCAAAGCACCTTGTCCCCATGTTGATGAGGACAAGGGCCTCTTTCCGACAACCCTGGCTGTTGGTTGTCGGGGTCTGCGGGCGGGGGGCTTATCGGAATGCGGGAGCCCTGTTTAATAAGGGGGCCCCCAGATCCCGGCCCCCCACCCTATGTGAATGAGTATGGGGTACATCGTACCCCTACCCATTCACCTAGGGAAAAATGTGTCAATAAAAAACACAGTACACAGGTTTTTAAAGTAATTTATTAGGCAGCTCCGGGGTCTTCTTCTGACTTTGGGGATCCTCTTCTGACTTCGGGGGTCTTCTTCCGACTTCAGGGGTCCTCTTCCAACTTCTGGGGTCCTCTTCCGACTTCGGGGGCCTCTCCGGCGTCTTCTCCCGGTGTCCGCATCTTCTGCCGGCTCCACCGCTATCTTCTGCCGCTCTTTTGCCAGCGGTGGCCCGGACTTCTGGATTGTCTTTTTCCCTCTTCTCTTCCAGAGATGTTGACACAACGCTCTCTCCAGCTGGAATGCTCTCTAAGCACTCCGCAACGGACTTATATAGGCGGTGACCCCGCCCCCTATGACATCACAGTCCTGGGGCATGCTGGGACTGTGAGGGCATTAAGGGGGCATGGTCATAGGATGACATGATCACGCCCCCTTATGACCTTACAGTCCCAGCATGCCCCGGGACTGTGATGTCATGGGGGGCGGGGTCACCGCCTATATAAGTCCGTTGCG
This sequence comes from Lithobates clamitans, assembly GCA_037952925.1. NCBI lineage: Eukaryota > Metazoa > Chordata > Amphibia > Anura > Ranidae > Lithobates > Lithobates clamitans. Next base: position 12,765,588 of record JBBGZY010000143.1, on the reverse strand, counting down.
GAGTGCTCAGAGAGCATTCCAGCTGGAGAGAGCGTTGTGTCAACATCTCTGGAAGAGAAGAGGGAAGAAGACGATCCAGAAGTCTGGGTCACTGCTGGCAAAAGAGCAGAAGATAGCGGTGGAGCCGGCAGAAGATGCGGACACCGGGAGAAGACGCCGGAGAGACCCCTGAAGTCGGAAGAGGACCCCCTAAGTCGGAAGAAGACCCTGAAGTAGGAAGAGGACCCCCAAAGTCAGAAGAAGACCCCTGAAGTCGGAAGAGGACCCCCGAAGTCGGAAGAAGACCCCGGAGCTGCCTAATAAATTACTTTAAAAACCTGTGTACTGTGTTTTTTATTTACACTTTTTTCCCTAGGTGAATGGGTAGGGGTACGATGTACCCCATACTCATTCACATAGGGTGGGGGCCAGGATCTGGGGGCCCCCTTATTAAAGGGGGCTCCCGGATTCCGATAAGCCCCCCGCCCACAGACCCCGACAACCAATGGCCAGGGTTGTCAGGAAGAGGCCCTTGTCCTCATCAACATGGGGACAGGGTGCTTCAGGGTGGGGGGGCCCGCAGAGCGCCCCCCTCCCCCAAAGCCCCCACCCCCCATGTTGAGGGCATGCAGCCTGGTATGGCTCAGGAGAGGGGGCGCTTGCTCGTCCCCACCCCCTTTCCTGACCGGCCAGGCTGCATGCTCAGGGTCTGGTATGGATGTTGGAGGGACACCCACGCCGTTTTTTCAGCGTAGGGGGTTACCCTTAAAATCCATTCCAGATCTAAGGGCCTGGTATGCCCCTGGAGGGGAACCCATGCCAGTTTTTTAATTAAAATTTGGCGTGGAGTTCCCCCTCAAGATTCATAGCAAACACAGTGCCTGGTATTGGCGGGGATCCAACTCGGATCCCCGCACCAGTGTGAACCCGGCTCGCAAGGTGTCAATCTCGCCAATAAAAGTGGCGAGATTGACACAATATCAGACAACAATAAAGAAGTTGACCAAAGGGTGGTGGTAGAGAGCTGAAAAACCACGTGATTTGGTGAAAGTTGACTGGAAAAGTCCTGTCGTCTGTATGCAAGACAAACTTTTGGGCAACGCCCTTTGTACAAAAATCCAAGGGAAAGTTTGTACAAAGTCCTATCGTGTTTATGGGGCTTTAGACAGTGGTGTATCAAGGGTGGGGCAGTGGAAACAGCCTGTCTCCTGTGCAGGCAATAAAGGGGTTCATAGTCTGTAGAAAAAATGTAAAGCAACAATAGTGTTAACTAAAGATTGTTGTCATTATTGGGTGCTTGCAATTTTAAACATTGTCAGTGAATAGATAGATCATGGAACCTGGGGCGCAAATCCCACATCTTCTCTTCAATGCCATGGATTTGGGTACCCAACTGAATAACCTGGGCAGACTGATCACCCATTGGAAGGTGTCTGCATAGCTCTGTCACTGATATTCATCACATGTGGCTCTTATAAGGGGACAGCATACCACTGACCACCAATTTAAAGGGGCACTTCATCGTATATGTCTATAGTATATTTGGTGATTGAAAAGATGAGCATTTGACAAATGTTTCTGCTAATAACATCACATTAAATATACAAACATAGCATTGAAAAACCTCATGTGTGCATAGCAAATAATAAATATACAATATGTGTGCATATTTTATTTTTATTTTTTACAAATGTAATATTTCCAAGGCCATTGTTTGTCAAAGCTATGCACACATGAGGTTTTTCAATTATATATTTGTAAATTATGAACGATTTAACCCTTGCACGCTTAAGTCTGACATTTGTTGCTTACAAGTTAAAATCTGTATTTTTTGCTACAAAATTACGTACATTATATATATTTTTTTAGCAGAGACCCTAGAGAATAAAATAGTGCTCATTGCACTATTTTATGTCACATCGTATTTTGCGCAGGGATAATTCAAAGCCACTTTTATGGAAAAAAAGACACTTTCATGAATAAAAAAAAAGCTAAACAGTAAAGTTAGCCATTTTTTTTTGTATAATGTGAAATATGATGTTACACCAAGTAAATAGATACCTAAGATCTCATGCTTTGAAATTGCGCCCTCTCGTGGAATGGCAACAAACTACGGTACCCAAAAATCTTCATAGGCAACGTTTTATTTTTTTTTTAATGGTTACCAGGTTAGAGTTACAGAGGAGGTCTTTTGCAAGAAGTATTGCTCTCACTCTAACGATTGCGGCGATACCTCACATGTGTGCGGCGCTAAGGGTTTTTTAAACTATTAATATTTTATTAAACTTTGTATTGATGTTGAGTATTTATATACACTTTTTTCAATCAGCAGCACTGTAATGTTCCATAAAATGCAACGCAATATGGCTACCTGGAGGTGTTCTGTACACAAACTATGTACAGAACGCCCCTAAAAATGTCACTTGTGTGATTGGCTCACCGATTTTCCCAGAAGTCTGCATTAAGATACAAATCTGATTTTTGGCACCCCCTGCAAAAAAATGTAATTTTGTGTTTTGGTGAGATACTCTTTAAATGGAAATCATGTCTAAAGGGATGCAAAGTTTGCCAATTACCTCATTAGAACCCTGCAGGTGCAACAGCTGACTGATAATTATAAAACCACTCCCATACAGATTCACTTTACACATGGACAAAGGCAAACAAACAGCTATTCCTTCAGAATAACAAAAGGTAGTGTCAGGAAAGGCTTGCTGGGAGCAGCAGTTCTATGCAAGGGGGTTTGTGCTTGCGGGTGCCTGTACGTACGTGCGCGAGAGAGACCGCAAGCACGTGATTACCGGCGCAAGGTGAGCTACTTAAACTCTGCCATGACAAGGAAATCTTGCTGTCTGATCTACAGTGTTCCCTGAGATATATCTGTGTTCCTGATCCATTCCTGTATTACCTGGCTTGCCTTGTGATTATCCTTTGCCATCCGCCTGCACCTGACCTTGGCCTGTCCATGACCTCGCTCCTGTCTGATCCTCTAGCTCATCCGTACCAGTCTGTACCGACCCGGCTTGTTCTGTGACTCTCCTTCAGCCTCCTGTATCTGCTCCTGTACTGCTCGTCTGTGTATGACCCGGCCAGTCTGACCTTCCTGTGTTCCAATCTCTGGAGCCATCCACCTGCATCCTGTGAGTGTCTGCCTGCCTGCTTCAGCTTCTAGTCTGCTGCATCCCACCTGCTGTTCCAGTTGTCTCAGCAACTTCCGGAGCTTCAGACCTGCCCACCAGCCGTTGATCCTTTCAGGCACTCATGCTGTCCTGTAGTCCTGTGCTTCCTGTCTGCTCTACCAGGGGCCGCGAGTCAGGGACGTAAGAGAGGCTTCCCTCTGCATATCGGGCTCAATCACCAGGTACGTGACAGGTAGAAATCTGCAACAAAGTCTGTTAAAATCCCTGCAATGTAGATAGATCATCCAGAAGGGAATGTTTTTTTTTTCGCAACAAAAGTGAAGTTACTCCTTAATTTTAAATTAAAGGAGAAGTACAGCCAAAGCTCATTTGGCTGTACTTCTCCCGTGGATCACAGGAGTGCAGTTCGTTCTGCACTCCTGTGACCTGTTTTCAGCAGACAGCGGGCCAAAGCCATTCCAGGCTCTCAATGGATTGTGAGGTTGTTATTAGCCCACATACCTGGTTGTTATCTGCCCACATGCCTGGAATGACACCCAGCTCAGTCTCTCAGCAAGCCACTGAGAGCCTGAATTGGCCGCTCCCACTCCCGCCACTCCACAGCAGAGCATTTCAGTAAACTTGAGGGGGGGAGGGGGGGCAAAGCAGAAAGCTGCTAATTGACAGTCACCAGCTCTCTGCTCTGCTCTGTTTAGAGGTGCTGGGGACAGATGCAGCATTGGCTCGATTGGTCACCTTGGTAAGTATGATTCTTACATAAAAAGAAAACCCATACTTCTCTTTTAAGCTGCCAATTGCCCTTCTCCATGCATCCCATAGAGAATGGAATGTATAGCTAATGGAACACAGGTGAGCAATTACAATAAGCCAATGTAAGTTACTATGAAAAAGATATATTTCCACTAGTCTCTGGTTTCTGACGATAAATAATTGAATCATGTGGGAAAACTCAAGGTACTGCTTGGACCTTGCAGAAAGGGGCACAACCCGAAAGCTTGTCCTGACACTTTGGATGTTAGTGCAAATAAAATAAGTAACACGAGCATTACTCAATCACTTCTTGTCTATGGAATACATTTGCTGTTTGGACATTTTAGTGATGGTTCCAAAAGTCTGGATAGATTTTCACTGTATATCCTGACCACAGGGCCACCACCTATTCATAGTACAGGGCTTCTGTAGCAATGGTCTGTGACCAATTGTTTCTCCTTGTGATTAATGATAAAGGTGTGTATATACACACACACACACGCACATAATATTTTGCACACTTTGTCACTGTCAGAAACCTTGAAAAATAAGGGCCACGGTGCTCTTGAATTTTGGTGTAATTTTTGTATCTACTTCTCATTATGTTTTTTTTTTTTAAAGCACAACTCTGGGCAAATTAAAAAACAAAATCCCTTGTAGTGGGGCTATGCCCGCAGTGCATGTATGAATAGCTTGTTTAGTCTGAGGAGAGAAGAAACCATTTTACTTACCTGATCCTCAACTCCCCCGGAAGGCAGCTTCCCCCCCACGATCTGGTGATGGACTATACCTTGATGTCCTTATGTACAGAGTAGAGTTAGGCGAACAGTTCAAGCCGAGCAAAAGTTTTGCCCGAACATCGCATGTTCAGCGAACACCCAAATTTGCGAGGTGCCGAGCACCCCACAATGCACTGCACACTGCATAGTGTATAGCTGGTTGTTAACCACCTCGATACAGGGCACTTTCACCCCATTCTTTCCCAGACCAATTTTCAGCTTTTCGTGCTCTCGCACTTTGAATGACAATTACTCAGTCATGCTACACTGAACCCAAATGAAATTTTTCTAATTTGTTCACACAAATTGAGCTTTCTTTTGGTAGTATTTATTCACCACTGGGATTTTTATTTTTTGCGATATAAGCGAAAAAAGAGTGAAATTAAAAATATATAAATATATATTTTCTACTTTGTGTTTTATAAGAAGTCCAAAAAAATCTAATTTCGTCATAAATTTAGGCCAGAATGTATTCTGCTATGTCTTTGGTAAAAAAAAAATCCTGATAATTGTATGATAATTGGTTTGTGTGAAAGTGTTATGCCCTGTACACACGATCGGACATTGATCGGACATTCCGACAACAAAATCCATTTTTGGGCCAAACTTGTCTTACACACGGTCGCACAAAGTTGTCGGAAAATCCGATCGTTCTGAACGCAGTGACGTAAAACACGTACGTCAGGACTATAAATGGGGCAGTAGCCAATAGCTTTCGCCTCTTAATTTTTTCTGAGCGTGCGTGGCACTTTGTGCGTCGGATTTGTGTACACACGATCGGAATTTAAACGATCGGATTTTGTTGTCGGAAAATTTTATATCCTGCTCTCAAACTTTGTGTGTCGGAAATTCTGACGGAAAAAGTCCGATGGAGCCCACACACGATCGGAATTTCTGACAACACAATCCGATCGCACTTTTTCCGTCGGAAAATCTGACCGTGTGTACAGGGCATTAGTGTATACAAGCTATGCTATCAATCCTGATGTACTGACTGCCTATCTCATTTCTCGAGGCCCTAAAATGTCAGGACAGTACAAATACCTCCTAAATGACCACTTTTTGTAAAGATAACAGTCCAAGGTATTTAGTAAGAGGCATAGTGGTGAGTTTTTTGAAGTTGCAATTTTTTGCCACAAAATTGTCATATTAACAAGTTATTTTTCACTCATGGCATAGGTCAACGTGCAAATAAACCCCAGAATGTATTCTGCTACTCCTCCTGAGTATGACAATACCACATGTGTGAGTTATTTTCCACAGCCTTGCCATATACAGAGGCCCAACATGCAGGGAGCACCACCAGGTGTTCTAGGTGCATAAATTACACATTTAGTTTCCTGACTACCAGGGCCGCTGATAAGCCATTACAACCGGCCCTGTTGTACTGGGCCTGGCCACCAGGGGGGCCAAGCAATCTGAACAGATTGCAGAAGAAAAAAAAAAAGTCTTTCTCCAACTCCCCCTCCTCCGCTCCTCCCTTAGCAGCTGCTCTCAATGAGCACTCACTCCAGGCTAAACATCTCAAAGGCAGAGAGGCGGAGCCTGACTGGGAGATACTGTAGTTTGAGTAGGCGGGAGGGGGTGTGGCTGGCTTCAAGGTTCTTCTGGTGTGCACTGTGCACACATGAGCTGCATTATAGAGGCAGTGGATCTGGATTCTCAGGGGACTACAGGTTAGCCCAGACACATTAACTGCAATGTAAAGTCTAATGTCTGCTTTTTTGTGTAGCACAGCTGTCCTGACTGTGAGAAATTGGGTTTTAAACTGGACTGCCCAATTTCTCACAGAAGTGCTACATGAAAAAGGAGATGCCATCAATGTCAACAAACCCCACTTTTTATTACTTCTGTCTAAATTTTTAGATCACTGGATCACACCATGCCTGGAGCTGAATCACACAGGAATGCACTGTGGGTTCCTGTGCAATGCACATGTGGGTCTGTGCAGTGCAATTTCAAGCTCATTTTTTTTGAATGGGCTAAAATTGCAATGCACCGCAGGAGTGTATGCAGTACTTTTTAACATGCACTGTAACCAGATCACATGGTGATCCAGGGCTGGCAGTTGCAGGGCAAACACACTACATTTGCAACCTGCGTTTGAGGTGTCATTAACTTTTTATTGACACCTGCTGTAGATCACAAAAGCAGTGCGTTTTGCATGAAGGTTGAATTGTACAGGAATCCACAGCACATTCCTTCACAATTCGGATGCAGGCATGGTGTGAACTGGCCCTTAGACATATTATTACTTCTCATTGAAAGTTTAGAAAAAACTTTTTTTTTTTTTTAAAGTGGGCTTAGCTGACATAAATGGCATCTTCTTCTTTACCATGTAGCACTGTTTGACTATGACAAATTGGACAGTGCAGTTTTGAACACAGCACAGTATCATCTGCATCCTACACACAGTCATCTTAGACTAACCACACCCCTTTAACCACTTGACATCCGCGCTATGGCCGAATGACGGCCACAGCGCGGACCTACATTCCCGGGAGGCCGTCATATGACGGCCTCCCCTGTGCACGCTCCCTGCGCGCGCCCCGCAGGGCGCGCGCCGGGCGCGGTGTGATCACCGAGTCACTGAGACTCGGCTGATCACCGATCTGAGTAAGGGGCCGGTCCCGGCCCCTTACCATGTGATCAGCTGTCAGCCAATGACAGCTGATCACATGATGTAAACAGGAAGATCGGTAATCGTTTTTTTTTTTACTCGCGCTGACAGCGCGAGTAGAGAAAAAAGCCGATCACCGGCTCAGATGCCAGGGACATCAGTCCCAAAGTGGAAGCACAAAACATTCTCATCAGTGCCACCCAAAAGTGCCACCTAACAGTGCCCACAGTGCCACCTAACAGTGCCCACAGTGCCACCTATCAATGCCAACAAGTGCCACCTATCAATGCTCACAAGTGCCACCTACCAATGCCCACCTGTAGTGCCAATCAGTGCCACCTGTCAGTGCTGCCCATCACTGCCACCCATCAGTGCCCATCACTGCCACCCATCAGTGCCCATCACTGCCACCTATCAGTGCCCATCACTGCCGCCTCATCAACGTACATCAATGAAGGAGAAAAATTACCCGTTAAAATTTTTTTATAACAAAATATAAAAAAAAAATTTTTTTTTTTTTAAAAAATTCAGGTTTTTACATTTTTTTAACAAAAAGTAAAAACCGCAGAGGTGATCAAATACCACCAAAAGAAAGCTCTATTTGTGGGAAAAAAATGATACAAATTTCATTTGGGTACAGCGTTGTATGACCGCGCAATTGTCATTCAAAATGCGTTAGCGCTGAAAGCTAAAAATTGGTCTGGATAGGAGGGGGGTTTAAGTGCTCGGTAAGCAAGTGGTTAAGCCATGCCCAATAATTAAGCGTAATTTAAACCACGGTCATTTTCCAGCTCTGTGTGGCGCATATTTTTAAATTAGCCATGCCCACAATTTAGCCTTTATGTATACCCTAGCCTCTCTGTATAGGGGCGGGGCCAGGGGTGGGGCTGAAGGAGGGACCAGGGGTGGGGCTGAAGGGGGCCCCGTCAGGTAGGCTGGGGCCCCATGATTTCTGTCAGCAGCCCTGCTGACTACCTATCACATTTTTGAAGGCCCTGGCGGACCAGGACAGTGGAATTACCCACAAAATTACCCAATTTTGGAAAGCAAACACTCCAATGTATATTCTATGAGGCATAATGAGTCTTTTGAACATGTCATTTTTTTCAAACGTTTTTGGAAAATGTGAAAAGAAAGTGAAAACATATTTTTTTTTACACAAAGTTGTCAAGATATTTCTAACACATAGCATGTACATAGCAAAAATTACACCCAAAAATACATTCTGCTACTCCTCCTGAGAATGACGATACCTTATGTGTGAGACTTTTCCACAGCCTGGCCACATACAGAGGCCTACCTAACATTGAATTAGCACCGTTAGGCAAAGGCATAAATTACACATTTAATTAACTGACAAGTGCAAAGATAATAAAAGTATACACTGCGCTAAATTCAAAAAGTATATGGTGCAGAGCAGCTACATACAAGGTGACAGCAACCAAAAAATCATGTGAAAGTAAAATGTAGCGCATAAATTGTGCAAAAAGTCTTCAATCAAGAAAACAACTGAAAAACAAATATCCATAAATGGTGAACACAGCAATGATAAAACTTATAAGTCTCTCAATTAAGGTAAATAAAGTCCAGTGAGTGAATAGAAAACAAATATACATGGAATGTCCCACTGGAAATGGTATGTGGATGTGAGATGGCAAGTGTTCTAACACAGGTAAATCATCAGATCATCCCAAAGCTGTATCTCACAACTGCATGTGACTTGGTAAAGATGGTGTGTAAGAAACTCTTACCAGATACATTGGACTCCCTTGTCAGCGACAGGGAGTCACTCGAGCGGGTTGCCTCTCAGGGCCTGAAAGTGGACATCACAGCTCTGCGAAACTTCTGGGTCAAACTCTGTATGGATCTCCCGGGGCCGCCAGGTGGGTCCTCCCAAAGGATGGCCAAGGTGCGAATCAGAGGGAACAGTGCATCACGTAAAAAGCTGAAGTGAAGGCTGGTTTGATCTCTCAGTTGATATGTGGAGAAAAAATAAACAGGCTCCACATAGTGTAGATGAGCAAAGTGGGATTTTTATTGCTAAAAAAGCCAGGTAACAATAAAATGTGATCACAGGGTATAAAAACAAAGATGGGCAACAAGAAGGATGCTGAAAGCGTCCGACGCGTTTCGATCAATGGATCGTATGCCCCAGTAGACGATCCATTGATCGAAACGCGTCGGGCACTTTCAGCATCCTTCTTCTTACCCATCTTTGTTTTTATACCCTGTGATCACATTTTATTGTTACCTGGCTTTTTTAGCAATAAAAATCCCACTTTGCTCATCTACGCTATGTGGAGCCTGTTTATTTTTTCTCCACATATCAACTGAGAGATCAAACCAGCCTTCACTTCAGCTTTTTACGTGACGCACTGTTCCCTCTGATTCGCACCTTGGCCATCCTTTGGGAGGACCCACCTGGCGGCCCCGGGAGATCCATACAGAGTTTGACCCAGAAGGTTCGCAGAGCTGTGATGTCCGCTTTCAGGCCCTGAGAGGCAACCCGCTCGAGTGACTCCCTGTCGCTGACAAAGGAGTCCAATGTATCTGGTAAGAGTTTCTTACACACCATCTTTACCAAGTCACATGCAGTTGTGAGATACAGCTTTGGGATCATCTGATGATTTACCTGTGTTAGAACACTTGCCGTCTCACAACCACATACCATTTCCAGTGGGACATTCCATGTATATTTGTTTTCTATTCACTCACTGGACTTTATTTACCTTCATTGAGAGACTTATAAGTTTTATCATTGCTGTGTTCACCATTTATGGATATTTGTTTTTCAGTTGTTTTCTTGATTGAAGACTTTTTGCACAATTTATGCGCTACATTTTACTTTCACAATTAACTGACAACCCATCACATTTTTAAGGCCCTGGAGCACCAGGACAGTGGAATTACCCACAAAATGCCCCAATTTTGGAAATCAAACACCCCAACATATATTCTATGAGTCATAATGAGTCTTTTGAACATGTCATTTTTTTCCAAACAATTTTGGAAAATGTGGAAAGAAAATGAGTCTTTTGATGTGTTATGCGACCAAGTGCCTTCCCCTATGCATTTCATCACCAGGACGTCACACCTTTTATATCATATTGAAGAGCAGCGGCGGCTCATTTCAACTATCGGTAGATTATTCCCGATTCTGGGACATACCACCTATTTTTTGAGTGGACATCTTTTTATTTACAGTTTATGGCTTTTTAATAAAATGGAGTTGCGCTATGCCTTTTTCTATGGTCTTGTTTTTCCCTAGAGCTATATCTGCAGTGTGGTCTATAGACTCTTTGATGACACAGCAGTAAACATAAAGCCTTACTGACCTGCATTTGCATACGCTGAGGTGGTCCATACTGGCGGGTGAGTGCACACCCTGGTGGGGGCACACATGGCGGATTGCAGTCATATACTAGTATATGCACAAAGTATTTTTTTTGGAAATATTGTTAATGCATAATTTCTATGGACACTATAGGGAACATAAATATACCTTATTATAAGCACATGGATTGTTATATTATTTCTGATGTATTTTTTTGGTTGGAATTTTCAGCACTTTATAACAATTGCATGTACCGTATATACTCGAGTATAAGTCGAATTTTTCAGCACATTTTTTTGTGCTGAAAGTGCCCCCCTCGACTTATACTCGAGTCAAGCACTTTTCTGCAGCAAAAAATTTCATTTTCCGAACCGAGTTTGGGGCCCCGTATCTCGAAGCCACTTGGTGCTAGAAACCCCAAATTTGGTATGAAAACCCAGTGGACCTAGTACTACAACATATCCAAAGCGGAAGTTCCTAGCACTAAGGAGCCCCGAGATACGGGGCCCCAAAATCGGTTCGGAAAATGTCATTCTCTGGTGCAGAAAAGTGCTTGACATTTTCTGAACCGAATTTGGGGCCCCATATCTCAAGGCCACTTGGTGCTAGGAAATTTGGTGTGCAAACCCAGTGGAACTTGTACCATAACATATCTAAAGCTGGGGTTCCTAGCACCAAGTAGCCCTGAGATACGGGGCCCCAAAACTGGTTCGGAAAATGTCATTTTCTGCTGCAGAAAAGTGCTTGACATTTTCTGAACTGATATTTGGGGCCCTGTATCTCGATGCCACTTAGTGCTAGAAACCCCAGCTTTGGAAATTTTATGGTGCTAGTTCCACTGGGTTTACACACCAAATTTGGGGTTCTTAGTACTAAGTGGCCCCGAGATACGGGGCCCCAAATTCGGTAAACTGTGTCTATCTGCAGCAATGTCATTTCGGAGACCCCAAATTTTGGCTGCAGCTAGGGGGCATCTAGGAACCCTTAACTACCGAGTTTGAAGTTCAGGGGACCTATGGCTGCAAATGGGCACAGTGAGGCATGCAAATGGGCACAGTGATGCTGCAAATGGGCATTGTTGACCCTTTTTTCCACTTACAGTAGCTGTGCATTTCTCACCCTCGTCTTATACTCGGGTCAATAAGTTTTTCCCATTATTTTGTGGTAAATTAGGGCCTCGACTTATACTCGGAACGACTTATACTCGAGTATATACGGTATTCATTTGAAGCACTTTATATTCACTTATATAGGCACCTATAGTATCTCACAAAAGTGAGTACACCCCTCACATTTTTGTAAATATCTTTTCATGTGACAACAGTGAAGAAATTGCACTTTGCTACAATAAAGATTAGTGAGTGTACAGCTTATATAACAGTGTAAATTTGCTATCCCCTCAAAATAACTCAACACACACACCATTAATGTCTAATGTCTGGCAACAAAAGTGAGTACACCCCGGTGTCATGTGACTCATTAGTGTTACAAGGTCTCAGGTGTGAATGGGGAGCAGGTGTGTTGAATTTGTTGCTATCGCTCTCACTCTCTCATACTGGTCACTGGAAGTTCAACATGGCACCTCATGGCAAAGAATGCTCTGAGGATCTGAAAAAAAATAATTGTTTCTGTACATAAGGATGGCCTAGGCTATAAGAAGATTGCCAAAACCCTGAAACTGAGCTGCAGCATGGTGGCCAAGACCATACAGTGGTTGTACAGGACAGGTTCCACTCAGAACAGGCCTCGCCATGGTCGACCAAAGAAGTTGAGTGCACGTGCTCAGCGTCATATCCAGAGGTTGTCTTTGGGAAACAGACGTATGAGTGCTGCCAGCATTGCTGCAGAGGTTGAAGGGGTAGGGGGTCAGCCTGTCAGTGCTCAGACAATACGCCGCACACTGTGTTAAATAGGTCTGTGTGGCTGTCATCCCAGAAGGAAGCCTCTTCTAAAGCTGATGCACAAGAGAGTGCACAAACTGTTTGCTGCAGACAAGCAGACTAAGGACATGGATTACTGGAACCATGTCCTGTGGTCTGATGAGACCAAGATAAACTTATTTGGTTCAGATGGTGTTTAGCGTGTGGCGGCACACAGGTGAGGAGTACAAAGACAAGTGTGTCTTGCCTACAGTCAAGCATGGTGGTGGGAGTGTCATGGTCTGGGGGCGCATGAGTGCTGCTGGTACTGGGGAGTTATAGTTCATTGAGGGAACCATGAATGCCAACATGTACTGTGACATACTGAAGCAGAGCATGATCCCCTCCCTTCGGAGACTGGGATGCAGAGCAGTATTCCAACATGAAAACAAACACACCTCCAAGATGACCATTGCCTTGGGTAAAGGTGATGGACTGGCCAAGCATTTCTCCAGACCTAAACCCTATTGAGCATCTGTGGGGTATCCTCAAACGGAAAGTGGAGGAGCACAAGGTCTTTAACATCCACCAGCTCCGTGATGTCATCATGGAGGAGTGGAAAAGGACTCCAGTGGCAACCTGTGAAGCTCTGGTGAGCTCCATGCCCAAGAGAGTTAAGGCATTGCTGGAAAATAATGGTTACCACACAAAATATTATCACTTTGGACCCAATTTGGACATTTTCACTTAGGGGTGTATTCACTTTTCTTACCAGCGTTTGGACATTAATGGCTGTGTGTTGACTTATTTTGAGGGGATAGCAAATTTACACTGTTATACAAGCTGTACACTCACTAATCTTCATTGTAGCAAAGTGTCATTTCTTCAGCGTTGTCACATGAAAAGATATTATAAAATATTTACAAAAATGTGAGTAGTGTACTCACTTTTGTTAGATACTGTATATGCCTATGCATTTTGCTTAGCATTTGAAGCACTTGTATGCACTATAGCACTTTACATTGTACATCATAACGTTTAAGGTATACTGTATAGGGTAGCGCGGCTTTCATAGTAAGCTATTTTAAAGGTTCAAGGTTTTTTTTACCTTTGTGCATTGTATGCACAATGGCAACCCTAGGGGGGGGGGGGGGGGCAGAGGGGGCCCTGACCCCCCCAACATTATGCTGGGCCCCACCATGTGCCCCCCCAAAAAAAAATTTTTTTTTTTTTTTTTACAAAAAGGCAATTTCTTTTTGTTTGTATTCATATCGGATGTGCCGCATCTTACTCGGGCCACCGCTGGGGTAACACAGTCTCTATTGAGAGGGAGAACGTCCCCAGTCAGCTCCTGCAGGTGATTCCTCCCCCTCCCTCTGCTCGCTGACACTGAATAATGCGAGCGCTCACACAACCACGGCCGCCCGATCTGCTCCTTCCCCTACATCCTCATTGGCAGGGAGAAGAGCTAGTTGCAGGAAGGACTCCACCAGGACTCTCAGTTACTGAAAAAACAGACTGATTTCTCCCGTCCTTAGGACAAGAGAACCAGCCTGTAAATTCTAAGAGATGCCAGACCAGAGCTGTCAATAGCAGGAGCAGGACAGCAAGAGGAGGCTGGGGAACCCCACAGTGGCAGAACACCAGGACCCGGTGGCAAGACAACCTTTGCAACCCTGATAGTTCTCCCACTGTTTTGGACCCTTATATTTTCTTGGTACGCTGGTGACATATATCTCTTGTGCTCTGTCACCCTGGGGGGGGCCCAATACAGTAGGAAGGGAGCTCACTGCAGAACATGTGAAAGGGCCATTTTGGGATCGTAGTAAAGGGGTAAAGGGCCCCAGGATAGATAAAATATATATAGATAGATGGATCTATCTATCTATCTATCTATCTATCTATCTATCTATCTATCTATCTATCTATCTATCTATCTGCATTTTATATTGCCCCCCTATTTTTGTCCCTGTCCCCCCATGTGCCCCCCCTAAATATGAAAGCTGGAGACGCCACTGTGTATGCATGAAGGTAAAAAAAACTTCTGTGTGCAGGAACCCCCCAAGCCCCCCTTATACTCACGCTCCAGCAATGTGCATGAGAGCTGAGTTTCTCCCGGGTCTCTCATTCCTCATTGGCTGAGACAGCAGCAAGTGCAATTGGCTCCTGCTACTGTCAATCACAGCCAGTGAGCCAAAAAGGAGAGAACGGGGCGGGTCTATGTGTCTTATAGACGCATAAAGCGAAGCTCAGGAGCGAGCACGTACTAGTACCCCCAGAGCCGGCGTCTTGCTATTGGGGGCACTGGCTGATAAGGGGAAGCTAGGAGCGCAGGTGGGGGTCCCAAACAGAGGTGGATCGAGGCTGCTCTGTGCAAAACCACTGCACAGAAAAGGTTAGTATGACATGTTTGTTATTTTTTTTAAATTAATCTTTAATGTCACTTTTAATTATTCAACAACTATATAGTCGAAGGGCCTTCTTAACAATACTCTAAATGTATACACAATTACTGTAGGTAGATCCATTCACTAGGTACTTTGGTAAACAAAGAGAAGTGTGCCTATTACAATGTGTGTGGCCAGCTTTAGTCATGCATACCATGTAATCTTCAAATGCAACATACACATTTCAACAAAGGCTTGTCATAGCATGTGGCAAACCAGGACCACACTGGAGCACCTTCTATGATATATTTGATTGTGCTCTAATGCTAGCCAACATTCTCTTTCCCACACACTGAGTAACACGATATTTGAGTTTAGTTTATAAAACAAAAAATCAGTGTAGTCTAACATGTTATTGGAGCACTTGCCAGACAGTGTTTTATGGACGTTCTGAAGCCAAGTCAATTATAGACGTGCACAGCATGCTGCTGCTGGTCTGCTCACCCTCCTAGAGATAACAGCTTACATTATTTAATCCTTTAAAAAATGTGCACATTCCTATGATACAGACACCACTATCACTGTGTAATCTAAAAGGTTACTCTTCAGGTGTGCAATTTCACCACTTTTTTCCTTTTTATTATATATACCGTGAAATGCACTATGACTGTACTGAACTGAAAAGTGTCATTAGGAATACCCTGTATACTATTTTACGGTATCATAGAAACAATTTTTTTTTATCTTGATCTTCAAGTAACTCCAAATTTTAGTTAAAACAGAAAAAGCTACTTAACAGAATGGGCTAAATGACCAGACAGTGAGTAACCGTAAGTTGTAGTTGAACCACTTCAGCCCCGGAAGGTTTTACCCCCTCAATGACCAGGCTATTTTTTGCATACGGCACTGCATTAATTTAACTTGCAGGCGTGCAACGCTGCACCCAAATAAAATTAATGTCCTTTTTTCCCACAAATAAAGCTTTCTTTTGGTGGCATTTTATCACCTCTGCGATTTTTATTTTTTGTGCTATAAACAAAAAAACAGCAACTATTTTGAAAAAAAAAACAATATTTTTTATTTTCTGCTATTAAACACATCTAATAAAAAAATGTAAAACATTGAATTTATTCATCAATTTAGGCCAATATGTATTCTGCTACATATTTTTGGTAAAAAATCCTAATAAGCGTATATATTTATTGGTTTGTGCAAAAGTTATAGCGTCTACAAACTATGGGATATTTTTATGGCATTTTTGTTTATCTTTTTTTTTTTTTACTAGTAACGGTCAGGGGTCGTTTGAGGGACTGCAACATTACGGCGGACGAATCGGACACTTGTTTACATAGGCAGAATGATCGCGGGTGGCCGGCAGACATCGGGTCCACTGGACCCACTGTTTGGCTCCCCCTCAGTGGCTATTGCACAAAATGACGTACAGGTACATCCCCAATAAAGTTACTCCCTTGTTGGGAGCAGGAATGGGCCCTGTTGTGAAAATTATATCAAAGAATTTAATTACATGCCCTTGTTAAACAGGGGCAGAAAAATCTGGCCTTGGGCGGTGGTGCCCTAAACAAAAATTATTGTTGGAAGCTAGCATCATCATGATTGATCAGGAATGGGATAAGCAGCATAGGTAGTCTTCAAGGGATCCCATATCCATAGCAAGTTCAGTCAGTTACATCAGCATCAGGTGCTCGATAGCTTCTGATCCAGGGCTGATTCATTTTTATAAATGTGAGCCTATCAACAGAGTCTGTGGACAGGCGCACTCTTTGATCCATTACAAACCCTCACTGAATGTGCGTTCAGAAAGAACGCTGGATGCAGGACAGGCCAGTAGCTTAATTGCATATTGAGCAAGTTCTGGCCAGTGGTCCATTCTCAAGACCCAGTAACGCAGTGGATGCTCTGTTGGAAAGCTCTCCAAGTCTGCTCTTGCCCCTAGATATTCCTGCACCATATAATTCAGATGCTGGCGATGGTTGCAAAAAAAGGCATCGGTCAACCAGCCACCTTCTCCACCGCTCTGCCTCTGACCGAACGAAGCCTCAGAAACACGTTGTCCAACACCAGGAAATGGTAACCTCCCAGGGTCTGGAAATGCATTACACAAACTTTTCTTCAAGGCCTCTTGAAGATGTTTCATCCTCTGCTCCCTCTGTGAAGGCAGGATGAGTTCTGCAACTTTACCTGTGTAATGTGGATCAAGAAGGATTGCCAGCCAGTAATGATATCTCTCCTTGATACCATGAATCCTAGGGTCCTTTCGCAGGCTTTGCAGAATCAGGGAGGCCATGCAGCGTACGTTTGCAGAGGCATTTGATTCTGAGTCCTCTGGGTCACTAAGAATCACATTATCCGTAACTACCTCCTCCCAGCCACGTAAAACTCCTTGGGTTTCTGGAGACTGAAAACCATCCCTTGAAGACTGTTGCATGTTATCCTCTACAGCCATGCTGACACAATTTTCCTCCTCCTCTTCTTCCTGTGTGTTTGGCAGGCCCGCAGGAATGCTATCTGGATAAAGGGGCATTGAGAGGAAAGGAAGACCTCCTCTTACTCTCGCTGTTCTGCCTCAAGTGCCCTGTCCATGATTCCATGAAGTGTAAACGCCAGCAGGAAGACTAGAGGGACAGTGTCACTAATGCATGCATTGTCACTGCTCACCATCCTTGTGGCCGCCTCCTGGTGACAGGACAGTACATGCAGCCTTGATCAGTAGCCACTGGCATGGTGAAAATAAGGCCAAGCTCCCCTGACCCTGTCCTGGTGCCAAACTCACACAGATACTCAATGATGACCCTCTGCTGTGTGCAACCGCTGCAGCATTGCCAACATTGAGTTCCACCTAGTGGGCATGTCCCAAATGAGGCGGTTGGTGGGGAGGTTGCCTTCCCTTTGAATGTCAGCCAGCTATGCACTAGCATTGTATGACCAGCGGAAATGACCACAGACTTTTCTGGCCTACCTCAGGAGATCTTGTAAGCCTGGGTACCTGGTCAAGACACGCTGCACCCCCAAATTCAGGATGTGTGCCAAACATGGAACATGGGTCAAGTGTCCCTGTCAGAGGGCGGAGAGAATGCTGGTGCCATTGTTGCATACAACCATTACTGGCTGAAGCTGGCATGGCGTCAACCACCTCTGAGCCTGCCCCTGCAGAACTGATAGAATCTCTGTCCCAGTGTGGCACCTTTCCCTTAGGCAGACCAACTCAAGCACATCATGGCATCTTTTTGCCTGACAGCTTGCGTAGCCCATTGAGTGATTAACGAGCACTGCTGTTTCAGAGAACAATTCTGCAGAAGAGGCCATAGAGGAAGAAGAAGAGGAGGGAGGGGAGCATACAGATGTTGTAGCAGAATCACCACCAGCTTTTTGGAGGCATGGTGGCAGAACAAGCTCCAACAACACTGAACCCTGTCCGCTGCCAGCACAGTTACCAAGTGCGCTGTGAAGGAAAGATAACGTCCCTGCCCATGCCTGCTGGACCATGAGTCAGCGGTAATATGAACTTTACTGCTGACCGCCCTGTCCAACGAGGCCAAAACATTGCCTTCCACATGCCGGTAGAGAGCCGGAATGGCCTTACATCAAAAGAAATGGCATTTTGGAACCTGCCACTGTGGTACAGCACATTCCAAAAATTAATGAAAGGGGGAAGAGTCTACCTGCTGAAAAGGCAGCAGTTGCAGTGCTAGCAATTTGGCCAAGCTAGCATTTAGATGCTGAGCATGTGGATGGCTGGGACCGAATTTCTTTTTACAGTTCAGCAACTGGAGTAGGGAAATTTGCCTGCTAAAATCAATTGGTAGTGTACTGCTAGCAGATTGGCTGCAAGTACTTGTGACACTTATTCCTATACCTTCATTCCTCTCAGTGCAGGTTTTTGAGAGGACTAGAGGTATAGTAGGGTTGGAGATCCCAGATGAGGAGCAAGGAGAAGTTCGCCTTTTTCTATGATGCAGGTTTTTGAGAGTGCTGTTGCCATAGTGTGTGCATACCCAACTCACTTCCCAATTCACTCACTTACTACTTTAAATAAACATGTGCATTATTAATGCTGCATGTGCAAACCCTGATCGTATGAAAAAGTGACTAGTGGCTATATACTCACATTTACACTGTATATTAAAAGCTAGTAACAAAATACAGGAAACCAGGGTAATTCACGATCTGCGGCTTTGACTGGAAGTGGCGCAAAGATGTTCAGGAACTCTTCCCCTATGTGTTTCGTCATCAAGACATCACGTGGAGCAGCCATTAATATTGTGCATATAAGCTTAAATGTAAAGCCTGTTGCTAAAGTTCCTTTTGGACTGTCCAAAAATGGCCACCATCATGTGATCGGGTTCACTGGGTCACGACCTGCTATAAAAGGATAGGAATTGTAGCAAGATGGCTCCAGATGACGTCTTGAAGACAAAATGCGTAGGCCAGAGTTTGTGAGCATTTTTGCATCACTTCCAGTCAAAGCCCCACATCGTGGATTATCCCGACTTCCTATATTTTGTTACTATTTATTTTGTTACTAGCTTTTTTTATACAGTGTAAATGTGAGTATATCTCCACTGTTTGGAATAATAAAACCTTTTAAAAATGGCATTACACTATGGGAGCTTTCTTCTTCTACATGTGGGAGGCATTAAGGATCGTACATTAGGAATAAAAAAAGCCATGGATTTTCATATTGCTGCACAGTGGCAGATACTGTGAATGCGCAATACCCCTGTGTGGGGTAAGGATTTCCGGTGTGTGCATTTCCTATAGGGGTACTATAATGAGCACCAGCCCAAATGAATGAACAGCACTTGTCACTTTTTTAAGAGCACCTGTCACTTTATGGATTACTTTCACTCATTTAAGGACTGTATAAATATAAATATATATATATATACCTATATATATATAGGTTTATGTTACTCCCTTCCTCAACCTGGGAATCAACATCGGACTTTATATGATTGCACTTTACATTTCTGCACTTTATTTGCACTGAGCACTTTATATTATGTCGTCAAGCTATATCATGATACTGTATATGTTGGTATAGGTTTGCTTAATACTGTATTGGTTTGAGGTAAAGGAGCAGCGCTGAGTTTAATTTTTATTTTTAACATTGGAGCCTTCAAATTGCTGCTCATCCTCCAGCAGCATGTAACTGACACTGTGGTCAAATAATTCTGGGGACACCTCCGTGCATGATGGTGGGGCTACGGAAGAAGTGACTGTGCAATAGGCTGCTTTGGCAGCTGTGTTGGAAGGCAAACTACTCTGAGCCTGGGTGACAGAGGATGAGGAGGATGAGGACGGCTTTGTTATCCACTCCATCAACTCTTCTGCATGTTGTGGCTCAATAACGGTCAGCAGCAGAAAAAAAGGGCAAGCGTGCCCCACAGCCACCTGCAGAGGGTGTACCATGTCTACGACCACCACTGTTGACTGTAGACACATAGGCTGCTTGCCCTCTTTTAGTGGCCTGTGAACGTCTGCCTCTCCTTGGTGGCCTTCCGGGCATGATGTTTTTTTTTTGTAACACCGCACTACACTGTGTTATATACTGTGTACATCACCTGAAGCGTATTAGAAACAGTGCACCACTGAATGCACTGTATATATAGGCTACACTGAAAGCAGATATATAAATTAATACAACCCCTGAAGTGTATTAGAGACTGTACACACTGCATTAGATACTGTGTACACAATGCCTGCACTTTATTAGAGACCTACAGCAGCTGCACTGTATTATATACTGTGTACGCCACCTGAAGTGTATTAGAAACTGTACACCACCAAATGCACTGCATATATAAGCTACACCGAATGCAGAGTATATATATATATATATATATATGTATATATCTATATATATAGATATATATATATATATATATATATATATATATATATATATATAGTGGGGACAGAATGTATTCAGACCCCCTTAAATTGTTGACTCTTTGTAATATTGCAGCCATTTGCTAAAATCATTTCAAGGTCATTTTTTTTCCTCATTATGTACACACAGCACCCCATATTGACAGAAAAATACAGAATTGTTGACATTTTTGCAGATTTATTAAAAAAGAAAAACTGAAATATCACATGGTTATAAGTATTCAGACCCTTTGTGTGGCACTCATATATTTAACTCAGGTGCTGTCTATTTCTTCCGATCATCCTTGGGATGGTTCTACACCTTCATTTGAGTCCAGCTGTGTTTGATTATACTGATTGGACTTGATTAGGAAAGCCACACACCTGTCTATATAAGACCTTACAGCTCACAGTGCATGTCAGAGCAAATGCGAATCATGAGGTCAGAGGAACTGCCTGAAGAGTTTAGAGACAGAATTGTGGCAAGGCACAGATCTGGCCAAGGTTACAAAGAATTTCTGCTGCACTTAAGGTTCCTAAGAGCACAGTGGCCTCCATAATCCTTAAATGAAAGACGTTTAGGATGACCAGAACCCTTCCTAGAGCTGGTCGTCTCGCCAAACTGAGCTATCGAGGGAGAAGAGCCTTGGTGAGAGAGGTAAAGAAGAACCCAAAGATCACTGTGGCTAAGCTCCAGAGATGCAGTCGGGAGATGGGAGAAAGTTGTAGAAAGTCAACCATCACTGCAGCCCTCCACGAGTCGGGGCTTTATGGCAGAGTGGCCCGACGGAAGCCTCTCCTCAGTGCAAGACACATGAAAGCCCGCATGGAGTTTGCTAAAAAACACCTGAAGGACTCCAAGATGGTGAGAAATAAGATTCTTTGGTCTGATGGGACCAAGATAGAATTTTTTGGCCTAAATCCTAAGCAGTATGTGTGTTGAAAACCAGGCACTGCTTATCACCTTTCCAATACAGCCCCAACAGTGAAGCATGGTGGTGGCAGCATCATGCTGTGGGGGTGTTTTTCAGCTGCAGGGACAGGACGACTGGTTGCAATCGAGGGAAAGATGAATGCGGCCAAGTACAGGGATATCCTGGATGACAACCTTTTCCAGAGTGCTCAGGACCTCAGACTGGGCTGAAGGTTTACCTTCCAACAAGACAATGGCCCTAAGCACACAGCTAAAATAATGAAGGAGTGGCTTCTCAACAACTCTGTGACTGTTCTTGAATGGCCCAGCCAGAGCCCTGACTTAAACCCAATTGGGCATCTCAATGGAAAGACCTAAAAATGGCTTTCCACCAACGTTTACCATCCAACCTGACAGAACTGGAGAGGATCTGCAAGGAGGAATGGCAGAGGATCCCCAAATCCAGGTGTGAAAAACTTGCTGCATCTTTCCCAAAAAGACTCATGGCTGTATTAGATCAAAAGGGTGCTTCTACTAAATTCTGAGAAAAGGGTCTGAAAACTTAGGACCATGTGATATTTCAGTTTTTCTTTTTTAATAAATCTGCAAAAATGTCAACAATTCTGTGTTTTTCTGTCAATATGGGGTACTGTGTGTACATTAATGAGGAAAAAAATTAACTTAAATGATTTTAGCAAATGGCTGCAATATAACAAAGAGTGAAAAATTTAAGGGGGTCTGAATACTTTCCGCTCCCACTGTATATACTAGACTGACTCTATATGTATATCAAATACTCTGCCACTACTGCCACTAACTAAATTACCTGCCTGCTTAATCTAACTCAAGCTAACTCTCCGCCCACGTCACAACACTACACATGGCCGCTATATAAGCAGCCTTACATAGTGTGGGTGTGGACTTAATTCCCCTGAGTCATGATGCCTTTAGCCAATCATGGCTCTCACAGCAGAGTGCGCTGTGATTGGACAAAGCATGCAGGTCAGGTGCATGCTTTGGCCAATCATCATACAGCAATGCACTGCGATCTCGCAGTGCATTATGGGGCATAACGTGGCGCTCAAATTTCCCTCGGGCACTTTTAACCCTTTCCTTGGCCACTAGCGGGGGTTAAAAGCGGCCGAAAAGTGCTGCTATAACAGCAGTAAAGTGACACTAAAACTAGCAACACTGACGCCCCCCTGCCCCAGCATGAAAGTAGCCTAAGAAAGGAACTGTGAGCATAAACTATGTGTTATATCAAAAAAGCACCACTGTAAAAGCCAAAGTAACAAGGTGTATGACATGTTCTAAATAAACTTGAAAGTTCAATCTTTTCACCATGAATGAAAAGTGTTCCATGGCTGAAATAAATCATTAGCCCATCCTGCAACAGTTTTAAATAAGCTCTGCTTAAGAAATTTCAATCTCTCCAGTTCTCAAACACCTCTCCCCAGAAAACTAGGACTCACCAGACAACAATGCCTCTCTTTTTACAGATTGGCGGTCCTGACTCTCCTCTCTCGTGGAACTCCCCATAAGGTAAATAAGAAAGATAAAAGGAGCTCCAATAATGTATAACCATTAAACTAAATTTTACTTTATTTATATTAAAAACACGCTCACAAGAAACTAAAACAATCCAGCATTACTAAAGTAACTCAGCCTGCATGATGTATTGTGCCAGAAGTAGGGATGAGCCGAACACCCCCCGGTTCGGTTCGCACCAGAACCTGGGAACGGACCGAAAATTCGCACGAACGTTAGAACCTTATTGAAGTCTATGGGACTCGAATGTTCAAAATCAAAAGTGCTCATTTTAAAGGCTAATTTGCATGGTATTGTACTAAAAAGGGTTTGGGGACCCGGGTCCTGCCCCAGGGGACATGTATCAATGCAAAAAAAATTTTTTTAAAACTTTTCGGGAGCAGTGATTTTAATGATGCTTAAATTAAAAAAAAAAAAGTGAAATATTCCTTTAAATAACATACCTGGGGGGTGTCTATAGTATGCCTGTAAAGCGGCGCGTGTTTCCCGTGCTTAGAACAGTCCCTGCACAAAATGTCATTTTTAAAGGAAAAAAAGTCATTTAAAACTGCTTGCAGGTTTAATGCAATGTCGGGTCCTGGCAATACGGATGAAAATCAGTGAGACAAACGGCATGGGTACCCCCCAATCCATTACCAGGCCCTTTGGGTCTTGTATGGATATTAAGGGGAACCCGGCACTCAAATTAAAAAAAAGAAAGGTGTGGGGTCACCAGGCCCTATATACTCTGAACAGCAGTATACAGGCAGTGCAAACAAGACAGGGACTGTAGGTTTGTTGTTAAGTAGAATCTGTTTGTAATTTTGAACGGGTACATTTTTAACATGTTTAGCTCCAGCCAAAAAATCTTTTTTAAGCTTTTTGGAAAACATAGGGAAGGGTTAACACCCCTGTGACATTTGTTTTGCTGTCTGTGCTCCTCTTCAGAAGATATCACCTTACTTTTTGTCCCAATGACAAATGTTTTTTGAAAATTTGGGTTTTTTTGTGAAACAAGGATTGGTGATAAAGCATCAGAGGAAAGGAGAAATGTTTTTCCCATATTAACTCGTACAGGAGAGAATTTCCCTTCCTAGGGGTAGATTTCATCTCACTTCCTGTTGTCTCCTTCCGTTTGCAAGTAGGAGTTGTTTGTAAGTTGGATGTTTGAAAGTAGGGGCCTGCCCTATATACTCAGCAGAAATTTGGCCCTTAGGTGTTGTTGTGGCCACAACACTGTAAGCCCTCACAGGGCCCTGCTGTGAAATATTAGATCAAGAATTGTAATTACATGCCCCTGTTGAACAGGGGCAGAAAAATTGGTCCTTTGGTGGTGGTGGTGGTGGTGCTGGTGCCACAACACTGTAAGTCCTCACTCGCTCTTGGTGGTTGCAGAAACGGGCCCTGCTGTAAAATATTAGATCTAGAATTGTAATTACATGCCCCTGTTAAACAAGGGCAGAAAAATTGGGCCTTTGGTGGTGGTGGTGGTGGTGGTGCTGGTGCCACAAAACTGTAAGTCCACACTCGCTCTTGGTGGGCACTGAAACGGGCCCTGCTGTGAATTATTAGATCAAGAATTGTAATTACATGCCCCTGTTGAACAGGGGTGGAAAAATGAGGCCTTAGGCACTGGTGCTGGTGCCACAACACTGCAACCCCTCACAGATACTCTAGTTGGAAAGCAGGAACGAGCCCTGCTGCAAAGTATTGCATCAAAAATTGTAATTACATGCCCCTGTTAAACAGGGGCTGAAAAATTGGGCCTTAGGCACTGGTGACAGCGTCCAGAACCAAAAATGTTCTTACAAGCTATCAGCGTGATCATTGAGGAGGAAGAGGATAATTACTCAGGGATAGTCACTCAGCATCAGCATAGGCAGTCTTTGAAGGGATCTGAGATTTCAAAAAAAATTATTCGGTTACATCAGCATCAGGTGCTTGGTAGCTGGTGGTGATCCAAGACTGATTCATTTTTATGAAGGTCAGTCGATCGACCGAGTTGGTGGACAGACGCACCCTGTGATCGGTTACAAAGCCTCCAGCAGCACTGAATGTGTGTTCCGAAAGAACGCTGGATGCAGGACAGGCCAGTAGCTCAATTGCATACTGTGCAAGCTCTGGCCAGTGATCCATCCTCAAGACCCAGTAACCCAGAGGATTTTCGAGAAAGGTGTCCAAGTCAGATCTTGCCCCTAGGTATTCCTGCACCATGTAAAACAGACGCTGGCGATGGTTGCTGGAACCGATCATACCTTGGGGCTGCGGACTAAAAAATTGTCTGAACGCATTGGTCAGACGGCCACCTTCTCCACTACTCCTTCTTTGACTGACCGAAGCCTCAGCAACACGTTGTCCAGAAACAGGAGTTTGTAACCTCCCAGTCTCTGGGAACACGTTGCACAAACCTTTCTCCAAGGCCCCCCAAAGATGTTTCATCCTCTGCGACGGCAAGATAAGGTCCGCAACCTTACCCTTGTAATGTGGATCAAGGAGGGTTGCCAGCCAGTATTGGTCCTTCTCCTTGATACCACGAATACGAGGATCCTTACGCAGGCTTTGCAGGATCAGGGAGGCCATGCAGCGTAGGTTTGCTGAGGCATTCGGTCCGGAGTCCTCTGGGTCACTAAGGATGACATGGTCCGCAGCCACCTCCTCCCAGCCACGTACAAGTCCATGTGTTTCTTGGGACTGATCCCTTAAAGACTGCTGCTGATTCTGAGTGCTGACTGCTGCTGATGCTGAGGCTCCACCTCCATACTGACACAATCCTCCTCCTCCTCCTCCTCGTCCTCTTCCTGTGTGATCGGCGGGCACGCAGGAACACTGTCTGGATAAAGGGGGCCTTGAGAGCTAAGGAAGTCCTCCTCTTCCTGCCTCTGTTCTGCCTCAAGTGCCCTGTCCATTATTCCACGCAGCATGTGCTCCAACAGGTGGACAAGGGGGACAGTGTCACTGATGCATGAATTGTCACTGCTCATCATCCTCGTGGCCTCCTCAAATGGTGACAGGACAGTGCATGCATCCCTGATCATGGTCCACCAAGCTCCCCTGACCCTGTCCTGGTGCCATAGTCGCACAGGTACTCATTGATGGCCCTCTGCTGCATGTGCAGCCGCTGCAGCATGACCAACGTTGAGTTCCACCTGGTGGGCATGTCACAGATTAGGCGGTTCTTGGACAGGTTAAACTCCTTTTGGAGGCCCGCCAGCCGAGCACTGGCATTATATGACCGGCAGAAATGCACACAGACTTTCCTGGCCTGCCTCAGGACATCCTGTAAGCCCGGATACCTGCCCAAGAACCGCTGCACCACCAAGTTAAGTTTGTGAGCCAAACAGGGCACATGGGTCATTTGTCCCTGTCGGAGGGCAGAGAGGAGGTTGGTGCCATTGTCGCAAACCACCATTCCTGTCTTAAGTTGGCGTGGCGTCAACCACCTCTAAACCTGCCCCTGCAGAGCTGACAGAACCTCTGCCCCAGTGTGGCTCCTGTCCCCCAAGCACACCAGCTCAAGCACCGCATGGCATCTTTTGGCCTGCGTACATGCGTAGCCCCTTGAATGCCTACGGAGCACCGCTGGTTCCGAGGAAAAAGCACAGGAGGAAGAAGAAGAGGAGGGGGTGGAGGAGAGAGGTGTGTCACAATCATTAGTAGTAGCATTTTGGAGGCGTGGTGGCGGAACAACCTCCAACATTACTGCACCTTGTCCTGCATCCTTCCCAGCTGCCAGCAGAGTCACCCAATGCGCCGTGAAACTTAGGTAACGTCCCTGTCCATGCCTGCTGGACCATGAGTCAGCGGTAATATGCACCTTACCGCTGAGCACCCTGTCCAGCGAGGCATGGACATTGCCTTCCACATGCCGGTAGAGAGCCGGAATCACCTTCTGTGAGAAAAAGTAGCGTTTGGGTAGCTGCCACGGAGGAACTGCACATTCCACAAACTCACGGAAGGGGCAGAGTCTACCAACTGAAAAGGCAGCAGTTGAAGTGCTAGCAATTTTGCCAAGCTAGCATTCAACCGGTGGGCATGTGGATGGCTGGGAGCAAACTTCTTTCGGCGGTGCAGCAGCTGGGGCAGGGAAAGTTGCCTGGTACAATCTGATGTCAGTGTACCAAAAGCAGATTACCCACAAGTACTTGGCTGTGACACACCTAATTCTACACCTTCATTCCTCTCAGTGCAGGTCTCAGAGAGGACTGAAGGTATAGTGGGGTTGGAGATCTCAGCTGATGAGGAGCAAGGAGAGGTCCTCTTTGTTCTTTGTTGTGGGTCTTTTAGATACGCTTGCCAACGAACTGCATGGCAGGTCAACATATGTCTGGTCAAGCATGTGGTGCCCAAGCGGGAGATGTTTTGGCCACGCAAGATACGCTTGAGACATATGTTACAAATAGCAGTGGTGCGATCTGATGCACTCGCCTCAAAAAAGGCCCACACCAAAGAACTTTTTGAATAATGCGCAGAGACTGCAGCGCCCTGCACATGCGGAGCTTTGGGGTGTGATGCAGTCAGTGTGCTGCCCTTAGGCTGGCCCCTGGAGGGCATCCTGCCTCGTTGGTGATGTGCCGCCTCCTCCTCCTCCTCTCACCTCTATCAGTGTAAGGTACCTGGTAGTTGAGCCTGACTGGTAGAAGGAGACCTCTCTTAAGCGCTGGTTCAGGAGCCACTGGAAGTGGGAACAGTGGTCTCTTGAGCACAGTGGGTAGGAGGGCCTGATGCGGTTCCAGCAGAAGCAGATGACGGTCTGGAAGGATGCCCCTCAGGGATGGCTGAGCTGCGGATGCAGGTATGCGGATGCAGGCCGGTAGACAGGCAGGTAGCTGAGAAGGCAGCGGCAGGGTGCTTGACAGGCAGGCTGGAAACAGCGACCCAGGACACAGGCAGAAGCAAGTCAGACAGTCCGTTTCAGCAGGAGATCAGGCAGGTATGGCAAAGGGGTGATCCAAGAATAGTCAGGCAGGCAGAAGTTCGGCAACAGGTAATCAGATAAACAAGGTCAGGCAAGCCGGGTCGGATTGGAGACTGGAGAATAGTCAGACGTAGCCGGGTCACAGGTAAGTACAAATCAAGCGGAAAGCAGGAACGCAGGTACAGAGCTGCAGACAAACAGCATCTGACAGAAGCACCTGTCATCCTTTTAAAGGGGCCTTGGCGCCAAACAGCGCTAGCGCGAACGGGCGCGCGCACAGGGTGGGGAATTGAGCAGAATTGTCCTGGAAGAGCTTCTTGTGCACCTGTGTGCATGCATATTTGCCCGACGGCCACTGATATGCCCCTGACATTGCCCCCTCCCAACGGGCAGCCTCCGAATGCCCAGAATACCCTTCTTTTCAGGATGAGCAGAGAAGTAAGCATGGATTAAACGTCTGGCATGGATATTACAGTCAGGTTCCCATGAATTATTTTCAGGCCCATACCCCTTCCACTTAATCAAAAACTGTACTTGCCCAGCTCTCTTTCTGCAATCAAGAATGGCCTCCACTTCATATTCCTCATTGCCGTCCACCAGAACCGGTTCAGGGACCCTGGTGCCCCTGTCAGGAAAAGGGTCATCTACAGCAGGTTTCAAGAGTGACACGTGAAACACAGGGTGAATCTTGAGTGAATCAGGTAAACACAATTCATAGGACACCTCATTAATCTTTCTTTTCACAGGGAAGGGCCCAATGAACTTAGGAGCAAGCTTCTTAGTGGGACAGGTTAATCTAATATTATCAGTAGACAGCTATACCTTGTCACCAAGCTGAAGGTTTAGGTCTCCTCTTCTTTTCCGATCAAAGAACCTTTTGTTGTCCGCTTGTGCCTTGGATATTGCTTCCCGTAAGATCTGGTTATTATGACTAAGGAACTGCACTGTGTCCTGGACCGCTGGAACTGGGGATTCTGAAAGAAAATCTGGTAAAAAAGATGCATGAAAACCATAGTTGGAAAAGAAAGGGGATTGACCGGTAGCAGAGTGGCTGGCATTGTTGTAAGCGAATTCCGCTAGGGGCAGCAGAGATACCCAATCATCTTGTACAAAAGATGTAAAACACCTTATGTACTGCTCTAGAGTCTGATTTGTCCTTTCAGTTTGCCCATTTGTTTGGGGATGGTATGCTGAGGACAGGGCTAGTTCAATTTTCAGGATCTCACAAAGTGCTCTCCAAAAACGTGATGTAAACTGCACCCCTCTGTCGGACACTATATTTGCAGGGATTCCATGTAACCTGACAATCTCCTTGATGAATACACGGGCCGTCTCCACAGCAGAGGGTGTTCCTTTTAGGGGCACAAAGTGGGCCATTTTGGATAGTCGGTCGACCACCACAAGGATCGCCGAACATCCTTCAGAGCAAGGCAGTTCTACTATAAAGTCCATCGCTATCATCCTCCAGGGCCTATCTGGTATAGGTAATGGTCTCAGTAAACCCCAAGCTCTGTTCCTGGGAATTTTATTCTGGATGCAGACAGAACATGAGTTGACGTATGTTTTGCAGAATTCCTTTAGGTTAGGCCACCAAAAGGTGCGCTGCACCAGCTCAAGGGTCTTACGTACCCCAAAATGTCCTGCAAGTGGGTGGTCATGCAGAAGAGTCAGCACCTTGACTCGGGCACTCTCTGGTACAAAAATTTGACTTCCTCTCCACAAAAGTCCATCACGAGGTGTTAAAGAGGATCCCTGAAGGCTTGAAGGTTCTGGAGATGCTTCTCTGATCATGGACAGAAGATCTGTTTGGAGAAGGAGGAAGCTATTTGCCGGCAAGATAGTGTCAGGTACCGAAAAGTCTTTAGGGTTATCGAACATGCGCGACAGCGCGTCCGGTTTTACATTCTTGGATCCGGGCCGATAGGTAATATGGAAACAGAATCGTATGAAAAATAGAGCCCAACGGGCCTGTCTGGGTTTTAACCTCTTGGCGGATCTTAAATACTCGAGATTTTTGTGGTCTGTATAAATCAGTACTGGGTGAACTGCGCCTTCTAGCAAGTACCTCCATTCCTCCAAAGCTGTCTTGATAGCGAGTAGCTCTCGATCCCCCACATCATAGTTCCGCTCCGCAGGTGAAAGTTTCCTGGAAAAGAACCCTACGGGGTGCATCAAGTCCTTGTTGCCTTGTCGTTGGGAAATAACAGCACCCACGGCTACTTCGGACGCATCAACCTCCAGGATAAAAGGTAAGGATGGATCTGGATTGCTAAGGATCGGAGCTGATGTAAAACGTTTCTTTAATTCCTCAAAGGCCCTCTGGGCTTCTGGGTTCCAATGGAAACGGGAGTTCTGCTTAGTCAGCTGCGTGATGGGGGATATAATAGCAGAAAACCCCCTAATGAACTTCCTATAGAAGTTTGCGAACCCAATGAAGCGTTGTACACCTTTTTTGTCCATGGGAGCAGGCCACTCTAACACAGCAGATACCTTCTGAGGGTCCATTTTGATGCCGGTTGGGGAGATTACCAATCCCAAAAACTGGATCTCCTGCTGTTCGAATTCGCACTTCTCCGCCTTAGCATACAGTCTGTGCAAACGGAGTCGGATCAAGACTTTACGGACATGTTCCCTGTGCTGCTCAAGTGAACTGGAGAAGATTAGAATGTCATCCAGATAGACAATTAAAAAGATGTCCAGGAAATCTCTAAACACGTCATTGACCAGATGCTGGAACATGGCGGGGGCATTGCATAGACCAAAGGGCATGACGAGGTATTCGTAGTGTCCGAAACGGGTTCTGAAAGCCGTTTTCCACTCGTCCCCGGCCCGAATGCGGACCAGATTGTAGGCCCCTCTCAGATCCAGTTTGGTAAAGATAGTAGCAGATCTCAGCTTCTGGAACAGTTCAGGTATCAGTGGCAGCGGGTAACGGTTCTTGACTGTAATGTTGTTTAACTCCCGATAGTCCACACAGGGGCGAAGAGACTGATCCTTCTTGGAAACAAAAAATATTCCGGCACCAGCTGGTGAAGTGGAAGGTCGGATGAAGCCCTTTTCAAGATTTTCATTTAAATAAACCTTAAGTGCCTCTTGCTCCTTTTCGGACAGCGGAAAAATGCGCCCGAAAGGAATTTCAGCCCCAGGAAGCAGCTCAATTGGGCAGTCATAGGGACGATGGGGAGGCAAGGTGTCTGCCCCCTTCTTGCTGAACACATCCGCAAATTCCCGATAGACTTCTGGTACATCTTGGGGTAGGTCTGGATCAATGTCCATACAAAGTAAGGTAGCAGCAGGTTTAGAGGCTTCTGGTAGACAATGTCTTTGGCAGTAGGGTGACTGGAACTTGATCTCGCCCGTGGCCCAGTCAACCAGAGGGTTGTGGGCCTGGAGCCAGGGCATGCCCAAGATGATTGGAAATAATGGAGATGAAATAACATCCAGGGTTAGGATCTCTTGATGCTGGGATGAGCAGGTGGCAGGCAGCGGAAGGGTTTCCTGAGAGACTTGTCCAGATTTTATATGAGAACCATCGGCCAAGAAAACTGAGAGTCTATGTGTCTTATTCTTTAAAGGCAGATTCTGTTGGGTGGCAAAAGCAGAGTCCACAAAGCAACTACATGCCCCGGAGTCAACAATGGCGTTGACCTGGATTGTTCTTCCCTGGAGCTGCAATGAGAGGGGAAGGACAAGTTGAGTTGTATTGGCGGTTAAAGCAGATAAACAGGTTGGAGTAGAAGAAAAGCACTTACGAGTCTTTACTGGACAGTTGTTCACATAGTGGCCCGTCCCACCACAGTAGAGACAGAGATTTAACTGGCGTCTGCTCGCCCGTTCCTCCGGGGTCAGGGTAGCCCGCATAAGTCCCAGCTGCATCGGTTCAGGAGCCTCGGTTGTTTGGGTGACTGGACTTGGGTAAGCAGAAGGTAGGTATTGGGAGGCAGGAACCGGAACTCTTGGAGTCATCCACATAGGGCGTGTTGGTTGGGAAGAGCGTTCAGACCGGCGCTCACGAAGGCGTCGGTCAATCTGGATGGTAATGGCGATGAGTTCCTCAAGGGTATCAGGCATCCCTGCTCGAGCAAGCTCATCCTTCAGACCCTCAGACAGTCCCATGCGGAACTGGTGACGCAGGGCTGCGTTGTTCCATTGAGTGTCCGCGCTCCAGCGTCGAAAGTCTGTTACATAGTCCTCGGCCGGCCTACGGCCTTGCTGGAGCGCGAACAAAGCTGCCTCAGCGGTAGCAGTCCGTTGAGGATCTTCATAAAGCTGGGCCATGGCTTCAAAGAAGGCGGGCAGGGACTGGACCTGTGCAGCGTTGGTTTCAAGCAGGCGGTGGGCCCAGGTCAAGGGTTCCCCCTGAAGGAGGGATATAACAAATCCCACCTTGGTGGCCTCCAAGGAAAAAGTCCGTGGCTGTAGGGCAAAATAGAGTTGGCAAGTGCTGCGGAAGGCCACAAATTTTGTTCGATCACCAAAAAACTTTTCGGGGGTAGGCACTCTTGGCTCAGGTGGAAGCATTACCACAGAGGGCGGTGCAGCAGCCTGTACTAGAGCGGCTGCAGCAGGGGCCATATTACTGGGCCCACTGAGGTTCAATACTTGACCCTCCAGTCTGTTGTAACTGTCCTGTAAGGTTTGTACTGCCTGGGTAAGTGCTGCTAAGTGCGTACAGATCTCCTTGATGGGAGAGGTCTCTCCTGCAGGCTCAGTCATGGCTGTTTGTACTGTAAGGTACCTGGTAGTTGAGCCTGACTGGTAGAAGGAGACCTCTCTTAAGCGCTGGCTCAGGAGCCACTGGAAGTGGGAACAGTGGTCTCTTGAGCACAGTGGGTAGGAGGGCCTGATGCGGTTCCAGCAGAAGCAGATGATGGTCTGGAAGGATGCCCCTCAGGGATGGCTGAGCTGCAGATGCAGGTATGCGGATGCAGGCCGGTAGACAGGCAGGTAGCTGAGAAGGCAGCGGCAGGGTGCTTGACAGGCAGGCTGGAAACAGCGACCCAGGACACAGGCAGAAGCAAGTCAGACAGTCCGTTTCAGCAGGAGATCAGGCAGGTGTGGCAAAGGGGTGATCCAAGAATAGTCAGGCAGGCAGAAGTTCGGCAACAGGTAATCAGATAAACAAGGTCAGGCAAGCCGGGTCGGATTGGAGACTGGAGAATAGTCAGACGTAGCTGGGTCACAGGTAAGTACAAATCAAGCGGAAAGCAGGAACGCAGGTACAGAGCTGCAGACAAACAGCATCTGACAGAAGCACCTGTCATCCTTTTAAAGGGGCCTTGGCGCCAAACAGTGCTAGCGCGAACGGGCGCGCGCACGGGAGCGCGCGCACGCGCGAACGCGCGAACGCATGTACGGGCACACGCGGGAGCGCTCCGGCGCCCCCTGGTGGGGAATTGAGCAGAATTGTCTTGGAAGAGCTTCTTGTGCACCTGTGTGCACGCATATTTGCCCGACGGCCACTGATATGCCCCTGACAATCAGGCACCCATGTTGAGTCAGTGACCTCATCATACCCTCCCTCCTCATCACTGGAGCAAACCTGGCAGTATGCTGCAGCAGGGGGAGCATGACTGCCAGATTGCTGTCTTTTTTGGGCACCCCCTCTGTCCGTTCTCACGTTACTGCCTTCAATCTAGCTCAGTATCATCATCAGAGCCTTCCAAATGCTGGGCATACATCCTCCTGGAGAATGTACCCAACACTGTGGTCAAACAGTTCGAGGGACTCCTCAGGAGGACATGGTGGGGCTAGGGAAGGAGTCACTGATGACATTGAGCCAAGGGAAGAGGCCGCTGCTTTGCCAGACAAAGTACCCTGAGCATGGGTGAGAGAGGATGAGGAGGATGAGGACGGCTTGGTCATCCACTCGACCAAGTCTTCCGCATGTTGCAGCTCAACACGGCCAGCTGCCGGAAAAAAGGCCAAGCGTGTCCCACGGCCACGTGCTGATGAGGATGCACCGTCTCCACGACCAGCACTGTTGCCTCTAGACACAGAGCCTGCTTGCCCTCTTTAATTGGCTTGTGACTGTCTGCCTCTCCTTGTTGGCCTTCCAGACATACTAATGGCCTGTAGCTGCACTAAGCTGGGATATATATATATATATATATATATATATATATATATATATATGAACTGATACTGCAGCTAGCAAAATCAACAGCCTGCCTGTAGTATGAGAACACCACCAACCTTCTACAAGTAGTTTTAGTTGAACACTGTGCAGAGCTCGCAAAAAACTAACTTGTAGCTTATTTAGCTGCCTGCGGTAGTGATAGGATCAGGAAAACATCACCAACATTCTACAGGTAGCTTTAGGTGAACACTGTGCAGAGCTCGCCAAAAAATAACTTGTAGCTTATTTAGCTGCCTGCGCTAGTGATAGGATCAGGAAAACACCACCAACCTTCTACAGGTAGCTTTAGCTGAACACTGTGCAGAGCTCGCAAAAAAATAACTTGTAGGTTTAGCTGAACACTGTGAGCAGGACGCACTACACTAACTTGTAGGTTTAGCTGAACACTGTGAGGAGGACGCACTACACTAACTTGTAGCTTTAGCTGAACACTGTGCAGAGGTCACACTAACTTGTAGTTTTAGCTGAACACTGTGAGGAGGACGCACTACACTAACTTGTAGCTTTAGCTAAACACTGTGCAGAGGTCGCACTACAGTAACTTGTAGTTTTAGCTTGACACTGTGAGGAGGACGCACTACACTAACTTGTAGCTTTAGCTGAACACTGTGCAGAGGTCTCACTACACTAACTTGTAGTTTTAGCTGAACACTGTGAGCAGGACGCACTATACTAACTTGTAGTTTTAGCTGAACACTGTGCAGAGGTCTCACTACACTAACTTGTAGTTTTAGCTGAACACTGTGAGCAGGACGCACTATACTAACTTGTAGCTTTAGCTGAACACTGTGCAGAGGTCTCACTACACTAACTTGTAGTTTTAGCTGAACACTGTGAGCAGGACGCACTACACTAACTTGTAGCTTTAGCTGAACACTGTGCAGAGGTCTCACTACACTAACTTGTAGTTTTAGCTGAACACTGTGAGCAGGATGCACTACACTAACTTGTAGCTTTAGCTGAACACTGTGCAGAGGTCTCACTACACTAACTTGTAGCTTTAGCTGAACACTGTGCAGAGGTCTCACTACACTAACTTGTAGTTTTAGCTGAACACTGTGAGCAGGACACACTACACTAACTTGTAGCTTTAGCTGAACACTGTGCAGAGGTCTCACTACACTAACTTGTAGTTTTAGCTGAACACTGTGAGCAGGACGCACTATACTAACTTGTAGCTTTAGCTGAACACTGTGCAGAGGTCTCACTACACTAACTTGTAGTTTTAGCTGAACACTGTGAGCAGGACGCACTACACTAACTTGTAGCTTTAGCTGAACACTGTGCAGAGGTCTCACTACACTAACTTGTAGTTTTAGCTTTACACTGTGAGCAGGACGCACTATACTAACTTGTAGCTTTAGCTGAACACTGTGCAGAGGTCTCACTACACTAACTTGTAGTTTTAGCTGAACATTGTGAGCAGGACGCACTATACTAACTTGTAGCTTTAGCTGAACACTGTGCAGAGGTCTCACTACACTAACTTGTAGTTTTAGCTGAACACTGTGAGCAGGACGCACTACACTAACTTGTAGCTTTAGCTGAACACTGTGCAGAGGTCTCACTACACTAACTTGTAGTTTTAAGGTTGAAAATATTTTTATTGTTATAAAGCAACAAAAGAGTTAATACATTTGACATGAAGGAAGGCTTATTGAGAAATCAATCAGCGAGCAAAATGGCTATCGCCCACAGCTAAGCTGATTATTATTATGTAAAGTTTTAACATAAACATAAATGGATCATGTCTGGTATCAGGGTAAAAAGTCAGGAAAAAAAAAGGGAACGGAATAACAAGAAAATAAGTAGGGGGGGAGGAAGAACGGAAGAGAAAGGAGGGGGAGAAAGGGGGGAAGAGTAGGAAGAGGGGGGGTTCCGCTGGCTGGGGTTGAGAAGGAAGGACTCCATATCCCTAGACATGGTCAGGGGATCGATTAGTGTTTAGATTTACAGGGGGAAGCTATAATCTAGGGAACAGGGAGCAAGGAAGACAGTGTATCTGAGGTGGAGAAGCGCTGCCAAGCCGACCATAAAATTGTAAATTTCTCATAGGTGTCATTGTCAAGCGCTAGCATCTCCTCCATTCGCATGATATCATTCATGGTGGAGGTCCAGAGAGACAATGGGGGGATAGTCTCTGTTTTCCAGAAAAGGGGTATGAGTTGGCGAGCTGCCGATAGAAAAAAACGTAAAAGATTGCGCTTTTGGGAGGCTATGGAGCCTGGTAGAATAGACAGGAGGGCTATTTCAGGAGTCAGGTGCAGGGGTTCGTCGTATATTTTTTTCATAAACCTGGGATACCTGATTCCAGAAGGGCTGGATCCGATCACACTCCCACCAGATATGTAGGTATGATCCTGTCGCACGAGAACAACGCCAACACAAATTTGAAGTGGAGGGGAAGATTTTCCGTAGAGAGGCGGGGTCCCTATACCATCTCGCCATGACCTTGAAGTTTTTTTCTTGCGAATAGCATGAGATTGAGGACTTATGTGCGAAATGGAACGCAGTTTGCCAGTCCGCTCTGGAGATGGTCTTTCCCAGGTCTGCCGACCATACTCTGGTGTAGGTGGGGAGGTCTTTCAGTGTAAGGGAATGAATAAGACTGTAGATATGTGAGAGTAGGTGTCTAGGTAACTCTTGCATAGAGCTGAGGTGTTCAAAGTCAGTCAAGGGGCGATGGGTCTGAGAGGAAATGAAAAGATGTTTGGTGAAGGTGGAAAGGTGTATGGAAGTGAGCCAGTCTTGATTCCCTGAAGGGATGTTTGGTGTTCCATTGTCGGTCCGGATAAAGGAGTGTGCTTGGGGCCAGGAGGAACGTGAGAGAGGGCCAATAGCGTGAGCTCCTATTCCCTGTGGAAAGGCGGGATTATCGAAAAGTGATGATAAGGGAGATGGGTCTGAAGATAGAATCTCGCATAGACCTCTCTTGTACCACAGAATGAGGGCAGCTGTGGTAAGGGGTGATGAATCCGCCAAAACTGATAAGTTACGTTTGTAGCCCCATAGCAAAGCCCTAAGATCAACAGGGGACATATCCTGTTCAACCAGAACCGACGCTTTTTGGGAAGGTCGTGGGAACCAATCAAGGATACGTGCCATTACTGTGGCCTTGTAATATAGCTCAAAATCAGGTAGACCTGTACCTCCTTGCAGTTTTGGTCGGGTGAGTAACTTAAATTTGATTCTCGACAATCCTTTATTCCACAGGAAGCGGATAGAGAGAGAGCGTAAAGTGGAAAAAAAGGGTTTGGGTATCAAAATTGGGATGGTCTGAAATAGGTAGAGCAATTTGGGTAAGGTGTACATCTTAAGGGTGTTTATGCGTCCAAACCAGGGTATTGGTTTGTCTCCCCAGGAGGCAAGGTCTTTACGGAGTTGAGAGAGGAGGGGAATGTAGTTCAGTGTGTAGAGAAGTGATAGGTTAGCTGGTATAGTAACGCCTAGATACTTAATGCCCTTGGTCTGCCAGTGAAAGGTATAGTTAGATTTGAGGGAGGATAATGTAGGAGCAGAGAGAGAGATATTAAGCGCATCAGTCTTGGAGATATTGAGTTTAAATTTGCTTAAGCTTCCAAAACGTTGGAACTCTAAGAACAAGGAGGGGAGAGTAATGTGTGGTTGGCATGCGTAAATGAGTAGATCATCGGCGTAAAGCGCAAGTTTATGGTGTGCAGAAGGCGTGTGAATGCCTTGTATGGAATCATTTTGGCGAATGGCACATGCTAGATGTTCCATTACTATAGCAAAAAGAAGGGGTGAGAGGGGGCAACTCTGGCGAGTTCCATTGGAGATGTTAAATGCAGCTGAAGGAGTACCATTAACCAGGACTGAGGCAGAGGGATTGGAGTAGAGTGACATGATTTTGGAGATGAAAGGGGATCCCAACCCAATTTGTTCAAGGGAAAGTTTTAGGAAGCGCCAGTTGACCCGATCGAAGGCCTTTTCGGCATCGAAAGAGAGAAGGCAGAGCTGTTGATGGCGTCGTTGGGCATAGGAGATGAGGTTAATGGTTCTGATGGTGTTGTCTCGTGCTTCTCTGCCCGGGACGAAGCCCACCTGGTCTCTATGTATGATCCCGGGGAGAGAAGGAGAGAGACGGTTGGCAAGGATTTTGGCAAAGAGCTTAAGATCAATGTTTAAAAGCGATATCGGGCGGTAACTACTGCATTGGGAAGGGTCTTTATTGGGTTTTGGTATAATGGAGACATTGGCTGAGAGAAGTGTTTTTGAAGGGAGGGTGTTATCATCTATGGAGTTAAAGGCCTTAGTGAGAAACGGTACCAATAGGGGTGCGAAGGTTTTGTAAAACCTCGGGGAGTAGCCATCGGGGCCTGGGCATTTACCTGGTTTTAATTCCTTGATGGCGCCAAGGAACTCCGGTTCCAGTAGAGGGTCGTCTAAGTCCGCGGAAGTCTGGGGGTCAATCACAGGTAGTGCTGTTTCCATTATATAGGTCCACATTGGGTCTTGGGATGGGGGCAGAGGACTCGGTGGGGAGGGTTGCGGTAAGTTATATAGCTGGGCATAATAATCTTTAAATGTGGTGGATATGTCTTTACAACCATAAACTTTAGTCTGGTCTGGTTTGGTGATGAAGGGAATGGGAAGGCGTGGGACCCTGGGATGAATAACCCGTGCCAGATGTTGGCCGCATTTATTGGCTATAGAGTAATAAGATTTACGGGCGCGATCTCTAGCTATGAGAGAGTGAGAGTCTAATAATTGGAGTAAATCTCGGCGGGAGTTGGAAAGGGCCACAAAAGTGGAGGGGTCCAGATTTGATTTGTGTAAGGATTCGAGATCTGAGATGTTGGCCAGGAGGCGTTTGATGTCGTCAGACCTGATCTTTTTCAGACGTGAGCCGTTTTGGATTAGCACGCCCCTGACCACACATTTCAGCGTCTCCCATTGGTTAAGTGGGGAAGTTGTGTCTGCCATGTGGTCGATTTTAAAGTTGTGAATAGCTTTAGTGACTTCAGCGATGCATACTGAGTCTCGTAAGAGATTATCATTGAGGCGCCAGGAGTGCCCCCTACGTAACCGTGGAGGCCGGGCGAAAGATAGGTATATAGGGGCGTGGTCAGACCAAAGAGCATGTCCTATAGAGGTTAGTAAGGGTGTATCTAGGAGGGATTGGGAGATAAGAAAATAATCCAGTCTGCTATATGAGTTGTGAGCTATAGAGAAGTATGTAAAGTCTCTGTCAGTAGGGTGATGTATGCGCCACACGTCCACCAATTGACAAGAATGTAAAAGAGATTTTATGTGTGAGAGTGAGGTCGTGGACATGGAAGACTTACCAGTAGATGTGTCGGCAGACGGGGAAAGGGCCACGTTGATGTCTCCTCCAACGATAATACTAGAACCTCCAAAAGAGGTCAATCTGGCGAGAGTTGATGATAGGAAGCGCGCCTGATCTGTGTTTGGAGCGTAGATGTTGGCGACTGTGAAGAGAAAATCATTGATTTTTAGTTTGAGAAATATAAAACGACCGTGATCATCAATATACGAGTCAATAACCTCAGGGTGAAAGGACCTATGAAACGCGATCGAAACCCCCTTGGACTTTGCAGCGGGGTTGGTACTGTGGAACCAAGTGGTATAGAATCGACTGCGCATCATGGGTATGGAATTGGTCCTGAAATGGGTTTCTTGTAATAAGAGAATTTTAGTTTTCTGTTTATGGAAGTGGTAAAGGATCTGGCTACGTTTTTCTGGGGTATTAAAGCCTCTACAGTTATATGAAGCTAGATTAAGTGGTGGAGTAGCGGTCATATCAGGGCGGGTATAAAGGGAAGGGGGAAAAAAAAGAAACAACGAGAGTCCCTCGAAAAGCCGCCCCAGCCAGCGGAGGAGTGGGAGGGGAAGGGGACATGTGAGGGGGGGGTAGATATGAGGGAGAGAGCGGGGGAAGGTAGAAGCAGAATGAGATAAATATCAGGGAGGATCAGGGGAGAAAAAAGAAAAAAAAGAGGAGAAAGCGGGGTATGGAACAGGGTCCCAGTGTCCATGGTTGTCCAGTTAACATTACAGCCTGACCTGAAAAGATCAGAAGAGGGAGCCCGGGACCCTAATCCTAACAATTTAGACAGTGTACTGATTGTGTAAAGGTAGGCCACTAGGTGGCACCGGTTAAACAAAAGTTGGGAGAAAGAAAATAAAAAAGATAGCAAACAAAGCAAAATACTGTAAGGTATAGGGTATCTGTAAACCATGGGACGGTGCCAAGTGGGGGCACCGAATATTCCTAAGGGGGGGTTAGTGTTTAGCATGGTGGAAGCTCCCGGAGCCCCGGGAAGCACAGGGCCGATAATATGTGGGTTAGTCTGGGCTGTATTTGGAAATGTAACTAGTATATATAAATATAGATAGTAAGGTTTCAGGATCGGAGATATAATAAGGGTAAAGAAGCATGGGGTAATTCAACATTCTAAACAATGGGGTGTACCATGAGAGCAACGGTAGAGAGCAAACAGGTACACCAGTCAAAAAGGCAGTTCAATAGTAGTAGTCAGGGACCTCCGGCCCGACGAGACTGGAAGAGCGGTGGGATCAGCTTCACAACAGATGAGGACTGCATGAGGTCAAAGAGGATCTTCCTGATGCCGCTCATGAACTTTTGAGCTAATTGTAGCAGCGAAACCTGGTATCTTCTGAGGCATAGGGGTCCCGAACGTGGGAAACCATAACGTTAAGGAAAAGGTTTCTGTCTTCCAACTGAAGAAAAAAGAAAAAAAAGAAACCCAATAACAGGAACTGCTTGCTGGAAGAGGTGTGTAAAAGTGAAGGCTGTTTGTAGAAGCTCAAGAGTTGGAAGTCCTTAAGGATCCAAGGTGGTGTAGTAGACGTTCCTACTCAGGTAAGGGAAAAAACAATAGGAGACCAGCCGGACCGTATAGCGTCAGTCATCAGGATCTATACGGGGTGAGGATCCAGGACGGCGTTTGCGGCTGTGCTTCTGCCACTGAGGGATGTACGGCAGGCCTGGTGTGGTTGGAGAGAAAGGCCAGTCTGGCAAAGACACTTGTTGCAACTCCAGGGTGCCCAGGAATGCAGGGAGGTCACCCAGCATGCGGAATGTGGCAGTCTTACCCTCATGGTGCACTCGTAGCTGAAAGGGAAAGCGCCATTGATATTTTATTTGACGTGATTGGAGAAGCTGTGTGAGGGGCTTCAGGACCTTCCGCATGGTTAGGGTTAGACGTGAAAGATCAGGAAGTAGCATCACAGGGGTGGTATTGAAAAGGATAGAGTCCTGCACGCTGGCTGCCCGCATGATGGATTCCTTAATGTTGTAGAAGTGCACTCTACAGAGTGTATCTCGAACGAATGAAGGGTCAGGATTCCTGGGGCCTGAGGTCCTGTGGACCCGGTCAAGTTCAAGTGGGTTATCTTTGGGTAATTGTAAGAGCTGGTTGAAGATGGCCGTCACCGCTGCCCTCAAGTCCTTGGGTTCCACAGATTCAGGAATACCGCGTATGCGAATATTATTACGCTGTTCTCGATGTCATCTTGTTGAAACGCAAGGTGCTGCAGCATGGTTGTATGGGAGTTAAGTATTTCCTCATGCTTCTGAACGGAGGCATGGAGTGTCTCTGTCGTGGTTTCAATGTCCTCAAAACGAACACCAATGTCCCTTTTAAGTTCAGAAATCTCCTGTTTGTAGGTTTTTTCTATGTGGTG
The DNA here is from genome assembly GCA_037952925.1 of Lithobates clamitans. Lineage (NCBI taxonomy): Eukaryota > Metazoa > Chordata > Amphibia > Anura > Ranidae > Lithobates > Lithobates clamitans. The sequence goes on along the minus strand of JBBGZY010000143.1, from coordinate 12,723,668 downwards.
CACACACTGCTCAAAATCAGCCTTGGTAGGGAGAGACCGCATGTAGCTGTGCAGGGATCTCATCTGGGATTCTAGATCCCATCCATCCTCAGATCCTAAGGATGCAGTGGATCGGCACATGGGGAGACTGGTGGGGGAAGCTGGGGGCACAGGGGTAGTGTGAGATGCCTGTGAGCAGGCCATGGTGTCCAGGGCTGATTCGGAGCGGGCTGGGGACGGAGGCGCCGGCGCCATCTTGGATTTCGGCTGGCGCTGGGCCGCGGCCGAAGATCGGGTGAAAAAGTTCCCCAAATCCCCTCCTGGACGGGAGCCCCCCGTTCCCTGTTGGTCCCGGTATTTAGCCTTCCCCATCGGAGTGGTTTATACAGCCTGGTTCGGTTCAGGAACGCCCTGTGGAGCCGCGGGATCCGGGAGCTGCGGAACAGCACGTCCTCTCACTCCATGCGTCAGGCCACGCCCCCTAACTTGTAGTTTTAGCTGAACACTGTGCAGAGGTCTCACTACACTAACTTGTAGTTTTAGCTGAACACAGTGAGCAGGACGCACTATACTAACTTGTAGCTTTAGCTGAACACTGTGCAGAGGTCTCACTACACTAACTTGTAGTTTTAGCTGAACACTGTGAGCAGGACGCACTACACTAACTTGTAGCTTTAGCTGAACACTGTGCAGAGGTCTCACTACACTAACTTGTAGTTTTAGCTGAACACTGTGAGCAGGACGCACTATACTAACTTGTAGCTTTAGCTGAACACTGTGCAGAGGTCTCACTACACTAACTTGTAGTTTTAGCTGAACACTGTGAGCAGGACGCACTACACTAACTTGTAGCTTTAGCTGAACACTGTGCAGAGGTCTCACTACACTAACTTGTAGTTTTAGCTTTACACTGTGAGCAGGACGCACTATACTAACTTGTAGCTTTAGCTGAACACTGTGCAGAGGTCTCACTACACTAACTTGTAGTTTTAGCTGAACATTGTGAGCAGGACGCACTATACTAACTTGTAGCTTTAGCTGAACACTGTGCAGAGGTCTCACTACACTAACTTGTAGTTTTAGCTGAACACTGTGAGCAGGATGCACTACACTAACTTGTAGCTTTAGCTGAACACTGTGCAGAGGTCTCACTACACTAACTTGTAGCTTTCACTGAACACTGTGCAGATGTCTCACTACACTAACTTGTAGTTTTAGCTGAACACTGTGAGCAGGACGCACTACACTAACTTGTAGCTTTAGCTGAACACTGTGCAGAGGTCTCACTACACTAACTTGTAGTTTTAGCTGAACACTGTGAGCAGGACGCACTATACTAACTTGTAGCTTTAGCTGAACACTGTGCAGAGGTCTCACTACACTAACTTGTAGTTTTAGCTGAACACTGTGAGCAGGACGCACTACACTAACTTGTAGCTTTAGCTGAACACTGTGCAGAGGTCTCACTACACTAACTTGTAGTTTTAGCTGAACACTGTGAGCAGGATGCACTACACTAACTTGTAGCTTTAGCTGAACACTCTGCAGAGGTCTCACTACATTAACTTGTAGCTTTAGCTGAACACTGTGCAGAGGTCTCACTACATTAACTTGTAGTTTTAGCTGAACACTGTGCAGAGGTCTCACTACACTAACTTGCAGTTTTAGCTGAACACTGTGAGCAGGATGCACTACACTAACTTGTAGTTTTAGCTGAACACTGTGAGCAGGAAGCACTATACTAACTTGTAGCTTTAGCTGAACACTGTGCAGAGGTCTCACTACACTAACTTGCAGTTTTAGCTGAACACTGTGAGCAGGATGCACTACACTAACTTGTAGCTTTAGATGAACACTGTGCAGAGGTCTCACTACACTAACTTGTAGCTTTAGCTGAACACTGTGCAGAGGTCTCACTACACTAACTTGTAGTTTTAGCTGAACACTGTGAGCAGGACGCACTACACTAACTTGTAGCTTTAGCTGAACAATGTGCAGAGGTCTCACTACCCTAACTTGTAGCTTTAGCTGAACACTGTGCAGAGGTCTCACTACACTAACTTGTAGTTTTAGCTGAACACTGTGAGCAGGACGCACTACACTAACTTGTAGTTTTAGCTGAACACTGTGCAGAGGTCTCACTACACTAACTTGTAGTTTTAGCTGAACACTGTGAGCAGGACGCACTACACTAACTTGTAGCTTTAGCTGAACACTGTGCAGAGGTCTCACTACACTAACTTGTAGTTTTAGCTTAACACTGTGAGCAGGACGCACTGTACTAACTTGTAGCTTTAGCTGAACACTGTGCAGAGGTCTCACTACACTAACTTGTAGTTTTAGCTGAACACTGTGAGCAGGATGCACTACACTAACTTGTAGCTTTAGCTGAACACTGTGCAGAGGTCTCACTACACTAACTTGTAGCTTTAGCTGAACACTGTGCAGAGGTCTCACTACACTAACTTGTAGTTTTAGCTGAACACTGTGAGCAGGACACACTACACTAACTTGTAGCTTTAGCTGAACACTGTGCAGAGGTCTCACTACACTAACTTGTAGTTTTAGCTGAACACTGTGCAGAGGTCTCACTACACTAACTTGTAGTTTTAGCTGAACACTGTGAGCAGGACGCACTATACTAACTTGTAGCTTTAGCTGAACACTGTGCAGAGGTCTCACTACACTAACTTGTAGTTTTAGCTGAACACTGTGAGCAGGACGCACTACACTAACTTGTAGCTTTAGCTGAACACTGTGCAGAGGTCTCACTACACTAACTTGTAGTTTTAGCTTTACACTGTGAGCAGGACGCACTATACTAACTTGTAGCTTTAGCTGAACACTGTGCAGAGGTCTCACTACACTAACTTGCAGTTTTAGCTGAACACTGTGAGCAGGATGCACTACACTAACTTGTAGCTTTAGATGAACACTGTGCAGAGGTCTCACTACACTAACTTGTAGCTTTAGCTGAACACTGTGCAGAGGTCTCACTACACTAACTTGTAGTTTTAGCTGAACACTGTGAGCAGGACGCACTACACTAACTTGTAGCTTTAGCTGAACAATGTGCAGAGGTCTCACTACACTAACTTGTAGCTTTAGCTGAACACTGTGCAGAGGTCTCACTACACTAACTTGTAGTTTTAGCTGAACACTGTGAGCAGGACGCACTACACTAACTTGTAGTTTTAGCTGAACACTGTGCAGAGGTCTCACTACACTAACTTGTAGTTTTAGCTGAACACTGTGAGCAGGACGCACTACACTAACTTGTAGCTTTAGCTGAACACTGTGCAGAGGTCTCACTACACTAACTTGTAGTTTTAGCTTAACACTGTGAGCATGACGCACTGTACTAACTTGTAGCTTTAGCTGAACACTGTGCAGAGGTCTCACTACACTAACTTGTAGTTTTAGCTGAACACTGTGAGCAGGATGCACTACACTAACTTGTAGCTTTAGCTGAACACTGTGCAGAGGTCTCACTACACTAACTTGTAGCTTTAGCTGAACACTGTGCAGAGGTCTCACTACACTAACTTGTAGTTTTAGCTGAACACTGTGAGCAGGACACACTACACTAACTTGTAGCTTTAGCTGAACACTGTGCAGAGGTCTCACTACACTAACTTGTAGTTTTAGCTGAACACTGTGCAGAGGTCTCACTACACCAACTTGTAGTTTTAGCTGAACACTGTGAGCAGGACGCACTATACTAACTTGTAGCTTTAGCTGAACACTGTGCAGAGGTCTCACTACACTAACTTGTAGTTTTAGCTGAACACTGTGAGCAGGACGCACTACACTAACTTGTAGCTTTAGCTGAACACTGTGCAGAGGTCTCACTACACTAACTTGTAGTTTTAGCTGAACACTGTGAGCAGGATGCACTACACTAACTTGTAGCTTTAGCTGAACACTCTGCAGAGGTCTCACTACATTAACTTGTAGCTTTAGCTGAACACTGTGCAGAGGTCTCACTACACTAACTTGTAGTTTTAGCTGAACACTGTGCAGAGGTCTCACTACACTAACTTGTAGTTTTAGCTGAACACTGTGAGCAGGATGCACTACACTAACTTGTAGTTTTAGCTGAACACTGTGAGCAGGAAGCACTATACTAACTTGTAGCTTTAGCTGAACACTGTGCAGAGGTCTCACTACACTAACTTGCAGTTTTAGCTGAACACTGTGAGCAGGATGCACTACACTAACTTGTAGCTTTAGATGAACACTGTGCAGAGGTCTCACTACACTAACTTGTAGCTTTAGCTGAACACTGTGCAGAGGTCTCACTACACTAACTTGTAGCTTTAGCTGAACACTGTGAGCAGGACGCACTACACTAACTTGTAGCTTTAGCTGAACAATGTGCAGAGGTCTCACTACACTAACTTGTAGCTTTAGCTGAACACTGTGCAGAGGTCTCACTACACTAACTTGTAGTTTTAGCTGAACACTGTGTGCAGGACGCACTACACTAACTTGTAGTTTTAGCTGAACACTGTGCAGAGGTCTCACTACACTAACTTGTAGTTTTAGCTGAACACTGTGAGCAGGAAGCACTACACTAACTTGTAGCTTTAGCTGAACACTGTGCAGAGGTCTCACTACACTAACTTGTAGTTTTAGCTGAACACTGTGAGCAGGACGCACTATACTAACTTGTAGCTTTAGCTGAACACTGTGCAGAGGTCTCACTACACTAACTTGTAGTTTTAGCTGAACACTGTGAGCAGGATGCACTACACTAACTTGTAGCTTTAGCTGAACACTCTGCAGAGGTCTCACTACACTAACTTGTAACTTTAGCTGAACACTGTGCAGAGGTCTCACTACACTAACTTGTAGTTTTAGCTGAACACTGTGCAGAGGTCTCACAATACTAACTTGTAGTTTTAGCTGAACACTGTGAGCAGGACACACTACACTAACTTGTAGCTTTAGCTGAACACTGGGCAGAGGTCTCACTACACTAACTTGTAGTTTTAGCTGAACACTGTGAGCAGGACGCACTACACTAACTGTAAATAGTCTAGCTGCCTGACTGTGGTACTAATAGGATCAAAAGAACACCAGCAATTTTCTTCTGGTAGCTGTAAATACTGTAACAAGACAAGCCTGCCTGTCAATAGGAAGATAACAGGAACGGATCTAGCTAAACTGAATACAGTGTATATATATATATATATATATATATATATATATATATGCAACACCTGGGATGCATATATATACACAATACACTGTAAGTGAAGCTAACTCACTGACTGTCCTAATCTAGCTAACTCAATTGAAATGACACTGTCTCTCTCTCTCTCCCTAAGCACGCCAGAACACACTACACAGGGCCGCCGTGCAGATGGCCTTATATAGTGTGGAGCGTGTTCTAAACCCCCTAAGCCATAATTGGCCAAATGCCACCCTGGCTTTGGCCAATTACAGCTCTCTCTACCGACGGCGCTGTGATTGGACAAGCATGCGGGTCATAGTGCATGCTTGGCCAATCATCAGCCAGCAATGCACTGCGATGCCGCAGTGAATTATGGGCCGTGACGCGCCACACAAATTTGGCGCGAACGGCCCATATTGTTAGCAATTCGGCGAACGATCAAACAGCCGATGTTCGAGTCGAACATGGGTTCGACTCGAACACGAAGCTCATCCCTAGCCAGAAGGCGCATTAAACTGCAGTCTCCGTCCCACCCAATTTCCACTGCATCACTTCTAGTACGTCACGTCTGGCACCACCAGTGAAGTTAAATCCAGTTGCAGCCCAACCAGCGCGTCAATCCCAGCGGTCTCTGCTAAAAGAGCCATAATTGACCAAAGGCAGGGTGCTACTATAAAAGGTTGCCTAAACGGCCGCCCTCTGTGGTGAAATTGGTGTGGACGTAGAGATAGCTTGATTTAGATTAAGCGGGCAGGTTATTTAGTTAGTGGCAGCGTATTTTATGGTGTACACAGTATAAAATACAGTTGTTCCATAGTACAGTTGCTAATACAGTGCAGGTGGTGTACACAGTATCCAATACACTGTGTACAGTTTCTACTACACTTCGGGTGGTGTACATAGTACACAATACAGTGCAGCCGCAGTACAGTTTCTACTGCTTTTCTGGTGGTGTACACAGTATTTAATACAGTGTGTACAGTTTATACTACACTTCTGTTGGTGTACACAGTACACAATACAGTGCTTCCATAGCACAGTTGCTAATACAGTGCAGGCGGTGTACATAGTATCTAATACAGTGTAGTGTGGTGTTGCAAAACAAAATATACATCATGTCCAGAAGGCCACCAAGGAGAGGCAGACGCTCACAGGCAACTAAAAGAGGGCTAGCAGCCTCTGTGTCTACAGTCAACAGTGCTGGTCGTGGACATGGTGCATCCTCTGCAGGTGGCCGTGGGGCATGCTTGTCCTTTGTTACTGCTGCTGACCATGTTATTGAGCCACAACATGCAGAAGAGTTGGTGGAGTGGATAACAAAGCTGTCCTCATCCTCCCCATCCTCTGTCACCCAGGCTCAGAGTAGTTTGCCTTCCAATGCAGCTGCCAAAGCAGCCTATTCCACTGGCTCCTTGTCCACAGTCACTCCTTCCATAGCCCCATCATCATGCATGGAGGAGTCCCCAGAACTATTCAACCACAGTGGCGGATAAGTGCTGCTGGAGGATGCACAGCGATTTGAAGGCGCTGATGTTGGTTACCTGTTTGAGGAAGGGAGTAACATGAGAATAGAGAGGGGGTGCCCAAGAAGGACAAGAAACTGGCAGTCATGTTCCTCCAGCTGCAGCATACTGCCAAGTTTGCTCCAGTGACGAGGAGGGAGGGGATGATGAGGTCACTGACTCTACTTGGGTGCCTGAGAGAAGAGAGGAGGGGGGGAGGAGGAGGAGGCACAACTCCAATGAGGCAGGATGTCCTCTAGAGGGCAGCTTAAGGGCAGCCACCCTATTGCATAACACTGCAGTGCTGCTGACTCCCCGCTGACTTTTAAAAGTTCCTTGGTGTGGGCCTTTTTCGACACTTGTGCAGCAGATTGCACCGTTGCTGTTTGCAACCTATGTCTGAAGCGGATCAAGCGTGGAACAGAACAGCAGCCACTTGGGCACCACATACTGATCAGACATATGACGACCTACCATGCAGTCCGTTGGCAATAGCACTTGAAAGACCCACATCAAAAAAAAAGGTGAACTTCTCCTTGCTCCTCATCTGTAATCTCCAACCCCACTATACCTCCAGTCCTCTCAAAAACCTGCACTGAAAGGAATGAAGGTATTGCAATAGGTGTCCCAAGTAGTTGAAGCCAATCTGCTAGCAGTACATCACCCTCTGATTTTAGCAGGCAAATTTCCCTACCCCAGTTGCTGAACCGTAAAAAAGAAATTCGTTCCCAGCCATCCATATGCTTAGCGTCTTAATGCTAGCTTGGCCAAAGGAGAAGATTTAAGGCATCAAATATGTCCTTTGTGGAGATGGTGGACATCTTGAAAAGGGCCAACTATGACGGAAGTATGGACCTTACTCCAACCCCAATGTTAGAAAGGCCAAGACCATAGCGAAAGTTGTGAAGAGTCTGCACAGAAATTTTGGGGTACGACGATCCAAGGATCAACTGAGGAAGTGGTGGTCTGACCTCAAATTAAGGGAGCACGATCATTATAGAAGGATCAGGAGAGTGCTGCAAAAAAGTAAGTAGTTGTTCTGTGTTCCTATTCTTTATTTTTATTTTGTTCGTGCTGCTCCATGTGCTATTCTTTAATGTTGTACAGTTTAAAATGGCAACTTTCATGTTCATGGACACATTATTCGTTGGTAGGAAACATTGTTTGTTTGGCCTATAAAACACCATGTTTTGTCCAGATGCAGTTCAATACATTTTTTCTGGCCTACTTCTCTTAAAATAATTTTGGTGTCTAGATGGGTTTGTAACTAGAATGAAATGCAAACTAGATTCTGTTTAAGGAGAGGACACTCAGCAGCTGTTTACACATCTGGACGCTGGAGCACTAGTGTGGGACACCAGAACACCCTTTTTATTAGGGGACCCACCCAGGTGCTCCAGTGTATACTATAGGGTTGTCTCCATCAGTGAAGCTTGTACAAAACAGGCAAGTATTCAAGCTTGACAAAGGAAAACAACATTTGTTCATCTTGGAACTCTGCCAAAACAGACAATTGTACCCCACTTCCAAGAAATGTTTCCTATTCCTATTTCTGCCATCAAATATCTGTGTATACCTATTTTTTTTTTTTTACATAGGGGAGAAAAGACTCGGAGGACACCACTCATCAGATGAGACCACAGACCCCCTACCTCAGGAAGAAGGGGAAATCCCATAAAGCCAAGCAGAGGAGGAGGAGGGAGACGTGGTGGAAATAGTCACCACAACAGGTGAGTGTGCGACCACAAGCTAAGGTAAGAGATGGATACCTGCATATTTATAATACCTGGTGTGTTTTTGTTTCTATATTTTTAGGTGATCGTGATGTTGTGGAAGAAGGTCATTTCACCAGTGAAAGTGCCCAGATCCTGATCAGGGAGATCATGGGGTGTAATAAGGACTTGAAGAACATAAAGCAAAACATCAATGATGTTCAAAACAAAATGAAGAACATAATTGATGTTTTAGGGAGAATTTAAAACCCCTCGAAATCCCAAATTATTTCAGTTTTTTTGTCCAGAAAATTTTTTGAACTTTTTTTGACATATTCTCGAAAAGCCAAATTTTGAAGAAGCACACAGTGTGGCTTTTCCAGGGGTGACATCACCCCATCTAAACGCAATATCAAACACAGTTTATAAATACTCATGTCTGATATTGCCTTCAGTTTCTATCAAAGTTGAACTTTGTAAGTTGCAGATTTGTGTATTTCTTGTTCGTTTAAAACATACCTGTTTTACCTTAAAAGGACATTTCTACTTTTATTAATATGACCTAAAAATTTGTTATACAACAAACATGTTGGTTTATTTTAAAAACCTTTTATAAAGCCAACAAACAGCAAAGCCAACAAACAGCGAAATACGAGGTCCGTCATCCGGAGAAAGTTCCTGAAATCATCAGGATTATTCTCATGGATCTCACGGAGCAAAGGCATGTGACAGAAATGGTCACGCTGGAGCAACCAATTCTTGGTCCATGAACTCTTCCCCACCCTGTTCATGGACTGGGCTTGTGTCAAAGTAAGGACCCCAACACCAAGCCCCCGCACAGCATGAACTCTACAATGAGTACGTATACGCAACATGGCTAGAAAATGGTCGGCTGGTCAGAACGAAGTAACAGAACGCCCTGAAGAACAGCAAGGCCTGTGAAGAGTGACCTGAAAATCAGTAACGAAAGAACAAGAACACAATAAAAAATCAATGGTAACTCAGTGCACGCACTGAAGACCAGATACAAACCCACAAGCACAAACTGAACAGCAGAAATGCGATCTAAAAAAACCACAAGTCTGAAAAAGCGCAAATCGTCTCTCACCAAACTTTTACTAACACAAGATTAGTAAAAGGAGCCCAAAGGGTGCCGCGCTTGGTACTTAACTGCCCTTTTATAGTCTCGTCGTACGTGGTGTACGTGACCTCGTTCTTGGCATTCGGAAATTCCGACAACTTTGTGCGACCGTGTGTATGCAAAACAAGTTTGAGCCAACATCTGTCGGAAAAAATCAATGGATTTTGTTGTCAGAATGTCCGATCAATGTCCTTACAGTGTTCTGGTACCACCATCACCTAAGGCCCAATATTCTGCAGAGTATATAGGGATATAGGACATAACGTATAGTATATATACTGCTGTTCAGAGTATATAGTGCCTGGGGACCCCCACGCCATTTTTGGACTGGGGGGAAGACATGCCATTTTTTTTCAATGATTTTCATCTGTATTGCCGGGACCCAACAATACATTACAGCCACGAGCAGTTTTGAATGACTTTTTTCCTTGTTCTAAATGGGAGAAAACTGCACCCCTTACAGACATACTATAGACACCCCCAAGGCACGATATTTAAAGGAATATTTCATTTTTAGTGTTTCACTTTAAGCATTAATAAAATCACTGCTCCTAAAAAAACGGCCGTTTTTAAAACTTTTTTTTTGCATTGATGCATGTCCCCTGGGGCAGGACCCGGTCCCCAAACACTTTTTTGGCAATAACTTGCATATAAGCCTTAAAATTATCACTTTTGATTTTTCACGTTCGTGTCCCATAGACTTTAACGGTGTTTGCGCGTTCAAACTAATTTTTTGCTCCTGTTCTGTTGCGAACTGAACCGGGGGGGTGTTCGGCTCATCCCTAGCTTCCATAAATAGAGGAGCTGGGTGGAAAGGGTGGACAGAGTTGGGCACTCTTGATGAAAGGCTGTGACAGTCTCCTAGTTCTATTATTGGAAGATTATTGTGGTTATGGTGTCGTTTTTTTAAATTTGGCTGCATTTAGACTTTAACCACTTGCCGACCAGCTGACATCATTATACTGCGGCAGGTTGGCATGGCAGCGCAAACCACCATAGGTGTACATTGTCCACTTTACCAGCTACAGGGGGCATGCATGCGCCGCGATGCCGGCCACAATGTCCGCCAGCAACCCGCTGGAGACAGAATGGGGATCTGTCAACATAAACAGACAGATCCCCTTTCTGCCAGGGAAGTAGAGAGAAATCTGCTGTTCCTAGTAATCAGGAACAGCGATCTATCTCTACTCCCTGTCAGTCCACTCCCAGCACATTTAGAAACACCTCCCTAGGGAACACCTTACCCCTTGATCGCCCCCTAGTGTTAACCCCTTCCCTGCCAGTGACATTTATACAATAATCAGTGGCTATTTATAGCACTGATCGCTGTATAGATGTCAATGGTCCTAAAAGAGTGTCAAAAGTGTCCGATCAGTCCCCTGCAATGTCGCAGTCTCACTAAAAATTGCTAATCACCACCATTACTAGTAAAAAATAAATAAATAAATAAAAATGGCATAAATATATTTCCTATTTTGTAGATGCTATAACTTTTGCACAAACCAATCAATATACACTCATTGCAATTTTTTTTATGAAAAATATGTAGAAGAATAGATATTGGTCTAAACTGATGAAGAAATTTGTTTTTTTTATTTATTTTTTGGATATTTATTTTAGCAAAAGTAAAAAATATAGTTTTTTTCTCACAATTGACCCTCTTTTTTTGTTTATACAGCAAAAAATAAAAACCATAGAGGTGATCAAATACCACCAAAAGAACGCTCTATTTGTGGGAAAAAAGGACATGAATTTTGTTTGTGTACCACATTGCATGCCTGTGCAATTGTCAGTTAAAGCGATGCAGTGCCATATTGCAAAAAATGGCCTGGTCAGGAAGCGGGTAAATCCTTCCTGGGCTGAAGTGGTTAAAGTGATTGTAAAGTTGTTTTTTTAAATTAACAAACATGTCATACTTACCTGCTCTGTGCAATGGTTTTGCACAGAGCGGTCCTTATCCTTCATCCTCCACCAGCAGTCTCTTTTTTTCCTCTTCTCTGTGTGCCACAAAAGGAATCTGTTTCTTATGGTGGTACACTCGCAGGCTTGAACCTGATCTGGGCTGTGTGGCCCGCTCTGGCACTCTCCTCACTGGATTTGATTGACAGCAGCAGGAACCAATGGCTCCCACTGTTGCCTCCATTTCCAGTGAGGAGAGAAAGCAGCATCGCTACTCTCAGGCACAGCACTGGATTAAAATCGGGCTCAGGTAAGTATTTAGGGGGGCTGGGGGGAGCTAAACAAAGAAGGTTTTTTTTTTTACCTTAACACAGAGAATGCATTACGGTTAGGGATGAGCCGAACACCCCCCTGTTCGGTTCGCACCAGAACATGCGAACAGGAAAAAAATTCGTTCGAACACGCGAACGCCGTTAAAGTCTATGGGACACGAACATGAATAATCAAAAGTGCTAATTTTAAAGGCTAATATGCAAGTTATTGTCAATAAAAGTGTTTGGGGACCCGGGTCCTCCCCCAGGGGACATGAATCAATGCAAAAAAAAGTTTTAAAAACGGCCGTTTTTTCAGGAGCAGTGATTTTAATAATGCTTAAAGTCAAACAATAAAAGTGTAATATCCCTTTAAATTTCATACCTGGGGGGTGTCTATAGTATGCCTGTAAAGGGGCGCATGTTTCCCGTGTTTAGAACAGTCTGACAGCAAAGTGACATTTTGAAGGAAAAAACACATTTAAAACTACCGCGGCTATTGCATTGCCGACAATACACATAGAAGTTCATTGATAAAAACGGCATGGGAATTCCCCACAGGGCAACCCCGAACCAAAATTTAAAAAAAAAATGATGTGGGAGTCCCCCTAAATTCCATACAAGGCCCTTCAGGTCTGGTATGGATATTAAGGGGAACCCCAGCCAAAATGTAAAAAAAAAATTGACGTGGGGTTCCCCCTAAATTCCATACCAGACCCTTCAGGTCTGGTATGGATTTTAAGGGGAACCCCGCGCCAAAAAAAAAAAAAAAAAAAACGGCGTGGGGTCCCCCTAAAGATCCATACCAGACCCTTATCCGAGCACGCAACCTGGCAGGCCGCAGGAAAAGAGGGGGGGACGAGAGTGCGCCCCCCCCCCTCCTGAACCGTACCAGGCCACATGCCCTCAACATTGGGAGGGTGCTTTGGGGTAGCCCCCCAAAACACCTTGTCCCCATGTTGATGAAGACAAGGGCCTCATCCCCACAACCCTGGCCGGTGGTTGTGGGGGTCTGCGGGCGGGGGGCTTATCGGAATCTGGAAGCCCCCTTTAACAAGGGGACCCCCAGATCCCGCCCCCCCCTGTGTGAAATGGTAAGGGGGTACTTACCCCTACCATTTCACTAAAAAACTGTCAAAAATGTTAAAAATGACAAGAGACAGTTTTTGACAATTCCTTTATTTAAATGCTTCTTCTTTCTTCCTTCATCTTCTTCTTCTTCTGGTTCTTCTGGCTCTTCTGGTTCTTCCTCCGGCGTTCTCGTCCAGCATCTTCTCCGCGGCGTCTTCTATCTTCTTCTCCTCGGGCCGCTCCGCACCCATGGCATGGGGGGGGAGGCTCCCGCTCTTCTCTTCATCTTCTTCTCTTCTTCATCTTCTTCTTCATCTTCTTCTTCTTCTTCTCTTCTTCCTTCTTCTCTTCTTCATGTCTTCTCCGGGCCGCTCCGCAGCCATGCTGTGGCATGGAGGGAGGCTCCCGCTGTGTGACGGCGTCTCTTCGTCTGACGGTTCTTAAATAACGGGGGGCGGGGCCACCCGGTGACCCTGCCCCCCTCTGACGCACGGTGACATGACGGGACTTCCCTGTGGCATTCCCCGTGACGTCACAGGGAAGTCCCTCAAGTCACCGTGCGCCAGAGGGGGGCGGGGTCACCGGATGGCCCCGCCCCCGTTATTTAAGAACCGTCAGACGAAGAGACACCGTCACACAGCGGGAGCCTCCCTCCATGCCACAGCATGGCTGCGGAGCGGCCCGGAGAAGACATGAAGAAGAGAAGAAGGAAGAAGAGAAGAAGAAGAAGAAGATGAAGAAGAGAAGAAGATGAAGAGAAGAGCGGGAGCCTCCCCCCTCATGCCATGGGTGCGGAGCGGCCCGAGGAGAAGAAGATAGAAGACGCCGCGGAGAAGATGCTGGACGAGAACGCCGGAGGAAGAACCAGAAGAGCCAGAAGAACCAGAAGAAGAAGAAGATGAAGGAAGAAAGAAGAAGCATTTAAATAAAGGAATTGTCAAAAACTGTCTCTTGTCATTTTTAACATTTTTGACAGTTTTTTAGTGAAATGGTAGGGGTAAGTACCCCCTTACCATTTCACACAGGGGGGGGGCCGGGATCTGGGGGTCCCCTTGTTAAAGGGGGCTTCCAGATTCCGATAAGCCCCCCGCCCGCAGACCCCCACAACCACCGGCCAGGGTTGTGGGGATGAGGCCCTTGTCTTCATCAACATGGGGACAAGGTGTTTTGGGGGGCTACCCCAAAGCACCCTCCCAATGTTGAGGGCATGTGGCCTGGTACGGTTCAGGAGGGGGGGGCCACACTCTCGTCCCCCCCTCTTTTCCTGCGGCCTGCCAGGTTGCGTGCTCGGATAAGGGTCTGGTATGGATTTTTGGGGGGACCCCACGCCGTTTTTTTTTTTTTTTTTGGCGCGGGGTTCCCCTTAAAATCCATACCAGACCTGAAGGGTCTGGTATGGAATTTAGGGGGAACCCCACGTCAATTTTTTTTTTAAATTTTGGCTGGGGTTCCCCTTAATATCCATACCAGACCTGAAGGGCCTTGTATGGAATTTAGGGGGACCCCCACATCATTTTTTTTTTTTATTTTGGTTCGGGGTTGCCCTGTGAGGAATTCCCATGCCGTTTTTATCAATGAACTTCTATGTGTATTGTCGGCAATGCAATAGCCGCGGGTAGTTTTAAATGAGTTTTTTCCTTCCAAATGTCATTTTGCTGTCAGACTGTTCTAAACACAGGAAACATGCGCCCCTTTACAGGCATACTATAGACACCCCCCAGGTACAAAATTTAAAGGGATATTACACTTTTATTGTTTGACTTTAAGCATTAATAAAATCACTGTTCCTGAGAAAACTTTTTTTTGCATTGATCCATGTCCCCTGGGGCAGGACCCGGGTCCCCAAACACTTTTTATGACAATAACTTGCATATAAGCCTTTAAAATTAGCACTTTTGATTTCTCCCATAGACTTTTAAAGGGTGTTCCGCGGCATTCGAATTTGCCGCGAACACCCCAAATTGTTCGCTGTTCGGCGAACTTGCGAACAGCCAATGTTCGAGTCGAACATGAGTTCGACTCGAACTCGAAGCTCATCCCTAATTACGGTAAAAAAAAGCTTAAGCTTGTACACCCACAAGTTAAATCATTACACTATGCTGTGCAATGCATCATCCTGAATTGTGATAAAATGTATGCCGGGATCATTTAATTGCAATAAATAATATGGACCAATACAGTCTACACTGGGCACTGTGGATCAGCGTTACCATAAGGCAAAGATTTGAAGCCAAGCTCAAGATTAATAGTGTTAGTTTCTCATTTACAGTGTTGTGTATGTTCTTTACAACGTTGTATGTTTAGTAAGAATTTAATAAGTTACAGTATGTAGTATTTGCATGCATTAGCAATGTTTTTAGAGTATATATATATGGAAAAATATTGGTTGATAAACATTTATGCAATTATCACGTGGCCGACAAAATTAGTAGCACTATCTTTTTATTGTACCAGTCCTGTGCTTTCAGAAAATGTTTGGTATTATGTGTCTTTTACATGTACCAAACTTTGTAAGTGAAAAATGATAACTTCTAGATTTTATGAGTAAATCGCTTATTTACAGTATTCTGTACCTTTCACTGTTTTGCAAAAAGGCACAATTTAAAAGTTACAAAATATTCCATGTATGAACTCAATACAGTTTTATCTTTTAGATTGAATAGAAATTTAGTAGGAATGTTCTAATTCTGTTGTGTTTGTAGACACTAATATTGATATTAGTACATCTTGAAGGAAAACAGTCTACTGGACCAAGATAGTTTATATTGAGACAGGTAGTGAGGTTCAGATTCTAATTTGGTATTAAGGGGCTTGACATTTGCTTCGGCTAGAGTGGCTGTAGAAGGCATCAGAGTAATGCCTAGGTAGGGAATGCCTGTTTCTACCCAGGAGTAAGGCAGCTGTTGAGATAACAGTTGCTGGGCGTGTTTAGAAACTCCAAGGTTCAATATTAAAGACTTATTAAAATTTATTTTATAGTAAGAGATGGAGCTAAACTTTGTAAGAAGCGTATGGGTCTGGGGTAATGTTATAGATGGGTAATATTGAGTAACATGACATATCTCCAAAAAGATTTATAATCTCAGGTAGATGAGGGAATGTAAAACAAGTAATAGAAGCATGGAAGTAAATAGCCTCCACTAAAGGCTCTATAATGAAGTTAAAAATAAAAGATGATAGGGGACACCCTGATAGAAAAGGGCTTAGAAAGTAGACTTGAAGTATACACTTGGGCCAATACTAAAATAGCTGAGAGTATTGAAATACTTTGAAATGTTAATTTTTTGAGGGCTTGGGACATAAATCCCCAGTGGACCCTGTCAAATGCATTTTCTGCATCTATAGAAAGCATCAGAGAAGGCACTCGACTGCATTCAGTGTGGTGAAAAATATTAAGTATACACCTTATGGTGTCAGAGGCTTGTCTGCGTTTATTAAATACCATTTGGTCCGGTTGGACCAATAGGGGCATGTCCATTAAATGACTGGTCAAGATTTTTGCATACAGTATGATATCAGCATTCAATAAGGAAATAGAGATAAAATAATATAGAGTTAAAATAAAGTTAAAGTGGATGTAAATACATTCTGTAGGCTTGTACCTACAGGTAAGCCTATAATAAAGCTTACCTGTAGGTACTATGAATATCTCCTAAACCTTCACAGTTTAGGAGATATTCAAACTTCATGCAGCCAGTGACGTCACCGGTGCATGCTCTCTGAAGGGACGCATGGGAGTGACATCATTGTGGCATGGCCAATTAGACAGCCAGAGGATGCAAACCCGGAAGGAAGACTGGGTGAAGATGGAAGCATCTTTCAGAACTCACAGCGCGGTGGTGCAGAGCTTTGTTCCAAGGTAAGTATTTCATAATATGCTAGTATGCAATGCATACTAGCATATTATGCCTTTACTTTGCAGGGTTTAAAGAAAAAAAAAGAAAAAATGTTCTTCTGCTTTAATAGGAGTAGTTGGATCGTTCCTGGGTTTGGAAATTGTAACAATGTGCACTCTCAGCATCTTCAGGATGAAGGAAGTCTTCATAACCACTGTAGTCAAAAGATTCAAAAGATGGTGTGCTAGAAGATTCTTGAATGACTTATAATATTCATTTGTAAACCTATCCAGGCCTGGCGATTTGCCATTAGACATGGCAGTGATAATACAGATAATATCAATTTGCGTATATGGAACATTCAGCTGTTGGAGTTGGGTTGTTGTAAGTGTTGGGGCCTTCTGCTGGGATAGAAAAGCTGATATGGCCAGTTCAGTGGGCTGTGGTGTGAGATCATCATCTTTCAAGTTGTAGGAGCCATACTAATCTGCAAAGGTCAGTGATATGGTGCCTTTGCACAGTCCATCCGGTGACATCATTTCCACCAGCGTTCCACGCTGGTTTCCTTTCCTGGTGGCCACAGGACACCTATGGAGCCTGCAACTGGATGAAACATCTCCCCGGTGGTGCTATAGCGAAGGACTGATTGGGACAAGAACTCTCCCCTCCTACTTCAACCACTGAGCTTGCCATTGACTTGCATCGTAGGGTCCATCCCCATAACATCTACTCACCATGGTGGTATCCACAGGACTGAGGATCCAAGGCTGATATCTACATTTCATGTAAAAGGCAAAAAAATCATTTTAATCCTGTAAGTGTTTTTAATCTTGACATCAAATTCCCCCCTGTGATACTGCACTTAGTGGTGCTTCCCTTTCCTCTTTCTTCTTGTACACAATGGAGCTGGCTATACTCTGAGGACAGCAGCCTAAAGTGCTTCACACTCATCCCACAGTCTACCTAACTCCAAGCACTATAATACTATTATATTATTTTATTCTGAACTGGCCACTGTTGCTGGCATCCAAGTACTGTTATTTCTAGGGATGAGCTCAATGTTTGAGTCGAACGTAAGTTTGAGTCGAACGTAAGTTTAACTCGAACATCGGGTGTTCGCCTGTTCACCAAAGAGCGAACAATTTGGGGTGTTAGCAGGAAATTCGAAAGCCGCATAACACCCTTTAAAAGTCTATGAGAGAAATCAAAAGTGCTAATTTTAAAGGCTTATATGCATGGCATTGTCATAAAAAATGTTTGGGGACCTGGGTCCTGCCCCAGGGGACATGTACCAATGCAAAAATAAGTTTTAAAAACGGCCATTTTTTCAGGAGCAGTGATTTTAATAATGCTTAAAGTGAAACAATAAAAGTGAAATATTCCTTTAAATTTTGTACCGGGGGGGGGGGGGGGGCTATAGTATGCCTATAAAGTGGCACATGTTTCCCATGTTTAAAACAGTTCCTGCACAAAATTGCAATTCTAAAGGAAAAAAAGTAATTTAAAATTACTTGCGGCTATAATGAATTGTCGGTCCCGGCAATACACATAAAAGTCATTGAAAAAAGCGGCATGGGATTCCCCCACAGTCCATTACCAGGCCCTTTGGGTCTGGTATGAATATTAAGGGGAACCCTGAACCAAAATTTAAAAAAATTACGTGGGAGTCCCCCCAAATTCCATACCAGACCCTTATCCGAGCACACAACCTGGCAGGCCGCAGGAAAAGAGAGGGGATGAGAGAGTGCGCCCCTCCTGAACCGTACCAGGCCACATGCCCTCAACATGGGGAGGGTGCTTTGGGGTAGCCCCCCAAAGCACTGTGTCACCATGTTGATGAGGCCAAGGGCCTCATCCCCACAACCCTTGCCCGGTGGTTGTGGGGGTCTGCGGGCGGGGGAAGCCGACCCCCTCTGACGCTATGCAGGGAAGCCATAGGGATGTCCCCGTGCGTCATAAGGGGGCGGGGTCACCCAGCGACATCACCATGTGGCCCCACCCTCAGTTATAAAAGAACTGTCACCTGAGAGGATGGTCATTACGGTGGGTGCCTCCCATGGAGGCAGATTGCTGGCGGCGTGCTGTTTTTTTTTCTTTTTCGGTCCATAGGGACTGGTAGGATCTGGTATGGATTTTGAGGGGGATCCCCACACCATTTTTTTTTTATTTTGGCATGGGGTTCCCCTTAATATCCATATCAGACCTGAAGGGCCTGGTAATGGACTGTGGGGAAATCTTATGCCGTTTTTTTCAATGACTTTTATGTGTATTGCCGGAACCGACAATTCATTATAGCCGCGAGTACTTTTAAATTACTTTTTTTCCTTTATAAATGTAATTTTGTGCAGGGACTGTTGTAAACACGGGAACCGTGCGCCACTTTACAGGCATATTATAGACACCCCCCAGGTACGAAATTTAAAGGAATATTTCACTTTTATCACTTTTATTGTTTCACTTTAAGCATTATTAAAATCACTGCTCCCGAAAAAACAGCCGTTTTTAAAACTTTTTTTGCATTGATACATGTCCCCTGGGGCAGGACCCGGGTCCCCAAACACTTTTTATCCCGAGCTGATAGCTGAATAGACTCACTGGTTGTTTGAATGATGGAGTCTTCTGGCTCCCTTACTAATTAACTGAGCTGCCACATTTAGCAATGATAGTAATACTACAGTATATATCGCTTACAGCTACAAATGGAGGTTCAGTTTGGCTGAATACTCACTAT
This sequence comes from Lithobates clamitans, assembly GCA_037952925.1. Lineage (NCBI taxonomy): Eukaryota > Metazoa > Chordata > Amphibia > Anura > Ranidae > Lithobates > Lithobates clamitans. The sequence goes on along the minus strand of JBBGZY010000143.1, from coordinate 12,704,307 downwards.
AATGACACTGTACTGCTCTGGTGACAGCATGTAAAAGAAAAAAAATGTAAATTAAAACTGTACGGTGGGCAAAAAGGGCTACAATTTAATTTGTTTCAATATTGTCACCTAATGCTGTTGTTTTAATTTTATTAATCTGATCAACCCATGTACTACCACAGTAGTCAGCCATTTTTAGAGAGAGGAATGCACAGAAAGGGGAAAAAAAATATCACAGGAAGGTCACTATTGGATCAGGGGGGTGTGGCTAGCCGGTGGAGTGGATGGCTGCACTCTGAAACAGTTCCTCTTCATCCCAGGCCATTAGGGACGCATACAGCAAAACACAGCCTCGACACAAACCACCAGCAGCCTCACACGGGCACTCTCCCCGATGCTCGGAAGAGAAAGGAGTCCGTTAAGCCAGGGAAAATGACCGACTTCTTTCAGCTGCCGCATCGCTACACCCACCAAAATGGCGCCGGCGGCCTAACAGAGTCAGCACACGGCCCTCGCTTGCAGCACAGCATGGCTTATAAGACAGATCACAGCTGACACAACAACAAGCAGGGGCAAGGTTACTACTCCCCACCACCATCGGCATCTTCTAGTCCAGCCAAGAGCAGGCAGAAAACAACTGCCTCACCTGCAGGCGCCGAGAAGGTAAGCTGCTTTATCTCCTCATTAGGGATGAGCCGAACACCCCCCTGTTCAGTTCGCACCAGAACATGCAAACTGAACTGAGGCAAAAAATTTGTTCGAACACGCGAACACCATTAAAGTCTATGGGACACGAACATGAATAATCAAAAGTGCTACTTTTAAAGGCTTATATGCAAGTTATTGTCATAAAAATTGTTTGGGGACCTGGGTCCTGCCCCAGGGGACATGGATCAATGCAAAAAAAAGTTTTAAAAACAACCGTTTTTTCAGGAGCAGTGATTTTAATAATGCTTAAAGTGAAACAATAAAAGTGTAATATTCCTTTAAAATTCGTACCTGGGGGTGTCTATAGTATGCGCATGTTTCCCGTATTTAGAACAGTCTGACAGCAAAATGACATTTCAAAGGAAAAAAGTCATTTAAAACTACTCACGGCTATTAATGAATTGTTGGTCCGCCAATACACATAAAAGTTCATTGATAAAAACGGCATGGGAATTCCTCACAGGGAAACCCCGAACCAAAATTAAAAAGAAAAATTACGTGGGGGGTCCCCCTAAATCCCATACCAGGCCCTTCAGGTCTGGTATGGATATTAAGGGGAACCCCGGCCAAAATTTTTAAAAAAATATGGCATGGTGTCCCCCCAAAAATCCATACCAGACCCTTATCCGAGCATGCAACCTGGCAGGCTGCAGGAAAAGAGGGGGGGACGAGAGAGCGCCCTCCCTCCTGAACTGTACCAGGCCACATGCCCTCAACATTGGGAGGGTGCTTTGGGGTAGCCCCCAAAACACCTTGTCCCCATGTTGATGGGGACAAGGGCCTCATCCCCACAACCCTTGCACGGTGGTTGTGGGGGTCTGCGGGCGGGGGGCTTATCGGAATCTGGAAGCCCTCTTTAACAAGGGGACCCCCAGATCCCGGCCCTCCCCCCTGTGTGAAATGGTAAGGGGGTACAAAAGTACCCCTACCATTTCACAAAAAAAGTGTCAAAAATGTTAAAAATGACAACAGACAGTTTTTTGACAATTCCTTTATTTAAATGCTTCTTCTTTCTTCTATCTTCTTTCTTCTATCTTCTTTCTTCTGCCTTCCTTCGGTTTCTTCCTCCATCTTCTTCTTCTTCTGGTTCTTCTGGTTTTCCGGTGTTCTCATCTGGCATCTTCCTCCGTGGCGCTGGCATCTTCTTCCCTTTGTCTTCTGGGCCCCTCCGCATCCGACCATGATGGGAGGCTCCCGCTGTGTGACGCTTCTCCTCTTTGACGGTTCTTAAATAACGGAGCGCGGGGCCACCCGGTGACCCCACCCCCCTCTGACACACGGGGACTTCCCTGTGGCATTCCCCGTAACGTCAGATGGGGGCGGACAGGGAAGTCACCGTGCGTCAGAGGGGGGGCGGGGTCCGTTATTTAAAAACCGTCAGAAGAGGAGAGGCGTCACACAGCGGGAGCCTCCCACCGTGCTGGATGCGGAGCGGCCCAGAAGTCGAAGGGAAGAAGACGCCGGCATGGCGGAGGAAGATGCCGGATGAGAACACCGGAGGAAGAACCAGAAGAACCAGACGAAAAAGATGGAGGAAGAAACCGAAGGAAGATATAAGATAGAAGAAAGAGCATTTAAATAAAGGAATTGTCAAAAACTGTCTGTTGTCATTTTTAACATTTTTGACACTTTTTTGTGAAATGGTAGGGGTACTTTTGTACCCCCTTACCATTTAACACAGGGGGAGGGCCGTGATCTGGGGGTCCTCTTGTTAAAGGGGGCTTCCAGATTCCGATAAGCCCCCTGCCCGCAGACCCCCACAACCACCGGGCAAGGGTGCCCTTGTCCCCATCAACATGGGGACAAGGTGTTTTCGGGGGCTACCCCAAAGCACCCTCCCATTGTTGAGGGCATGTGGCCTGGTATGGTTCAGGAGAGGGGGCGCTCTCTCGTCTCCCCCTCTTTTCCTGCAGCCTGCCAGGTTGCGTGCTCGGATAAAGGTCTGGTATGGATTTTTGGGGAGACCCCACACCATTTAAAAAAAAAAATTTGGCCCGGGTTTCCCCTTAAAACCCATACCAGACCTGAAGGGTCTGGTATGGAATTTAGGGGGACGCCTTGCATCATTTTTTTTTAAATTTTGGTTCGGGGGTTCCCCTGTGGGGAATTCCCATGCCGTGTTTATAAATGAACTTTTATGTGTATTGTCGGATCAGCAATTCATTATTAGTCGCGAGTAGTTTTAAATGACTTTTTTCCTTTGAAATGTCATTTTGCTGTCAGACTGTTCTAAACACGGGAAACATGCGCCCCTTTATAGGCATACTATAGACACCCCCACGTATGAAATTTAAAGGGGTATTACACGTTTAATGTTTCACTTTCAGCATTATTAAAATCACTGCTCCTGAAAAAATGGCCAATTTTAAAACTTTTTTTTGCATTGATCCATGTCCCTTGGGGCAGGACCCAGGTCCCCAAACACTTTTTATGACAATAACTTGCATATAAGCCTTTAAAATTAGCACTTTTGATTTTTCCCATAGACCTTTAAGGGGTGTTCCGCGGCTTTCGAATTTGCCGCGAACACCCCAAATTGTTCACTTTTCAGCGAACTGGTGAACAGCCGATGTCCGAGTAGAACATGAGTTCGACTCAAACTCAAAGCTCATCCCTACTCCTCATTAGATGACACCAGGGAGTTACAAGACTCCATAACTGACTTTCCCACTACCAACCAGCCAGTTATGGACACCATGCTTAAAGATATGCTGGTGTCCCTGCGCTCCACTTTGCATGCAGATATACTGGCAATAACCCAGCAATTTAATCAGAAATGTGTAAGGTCACCAAGTGAGTATCACATATTGAATCCAAAATGGGGGAATTCGCATCCACTTTCAATGACATGGTTGATGCCCACAATGACAGGGACGAAGAGCTAGTGAGGATAAAAACCAAATTGGCCGATTTAGAAGACAGATCGAGATGAAACAATATTAAAATCTGGGGGATCTCTGAATCCATCAAACCCCTAGATCTGAAAGATTATTTCACTAGCCTCATGAAAGTAGCACTTCCTGAAGCACCACTAGAGGATCTCGTCATTGATCGTATACACCGGCTACCGAGGCCCCAAAATATTCCCCCTCATTTACCCAGAGACACCATAGTCTGGATTCAGTTTTACCACATCAAAGATCAATTTATGCAGTCTACGAGACGCCGTGAAAATTTGCCTCCAAACTTGCAGGAACTGTCCTTCTTTGCTGACTTGTCAGCTCTTACCATGCAACAACGCAGGCAACTGGCTACTGTTACTAAGCCTTTGAACAAACATCATATAAGCTAGCCATGGCTTTACCAGTTTTGCCAAACTGCTGGTTACAAAGGATGGTACCACACACGTGATAACCAATGATAAAGGGTCTCCGTCTTATGAGAGAGTGGCAAATTATTGAGTCCAGCGAGACCAAGGAAATTCCCTCCCACTCACCTCCATATACCCATACCAACTCAGAAGCTGAAACAGGCTGAACATTTACATTAATGATACCCTATTAACCCATTTCCTGATGGCCCAGGAGAATGTCACAATTTTTTTTCTGTTAACCCCCAAGCTATAGCTATAGTTAAATTTCCGCACAGATTCTAAACAGAATTGTTTGTTTTTTTTAACCTTTGTTTTATATCTCAACGGTCATTTCCTGCAGGATTTATCCAGAACGAACTGCAAGCTGACATACTGGGACGCAAAAACTTCCTCCAAATGCAAGTATTCACCTGCCACGATGACCATGCCAACTGATTCTACACCAGGTAACTGAGGGGCACTACAGCCCATCTTCGACAACATCACTCACCCCTTCTGACCACAAACAATGTCGTTCAATATCACATCCTTCAATGTGAAGGGATTGAACAATCCTCACAAAAGACAAATGACCTGGAAGGAAGCGATCAGGCTTAACATTGAGATTGTTTGTTTTCAAGAAACTCACTTTCTATCCCGTAGCCCTCCAACATTCCAGAACTACAAATTCCCACACATACACTTTGCCAATAGCCCCAAGAAAAAAGGGGGAGTCGCCATAACAATCAAAGGTTCAATACCATTCATACACTTGGACTCTTATCTAGACGATTTAGGCAGATATATAATTCTCATCTGCAAAATCAATAATGTCAAATATACGTTGGTTAACCTCTACCTCCCAAACACAAAACAGCTAACTTTTTAAAAAAAAATCTGGAAAAAAGTATCCTCCTTACGACAAGGTCATGTGATTATGTGTGGGGACTTCAATACAATTCCAAGTAAAGAACTGGATCTCCCAAGTTCCACACGATCTCAACAACGCAGGGCAACACTAACCCAGTTTATCTCTTCCTCTGGATTGTTTGACGTATGGAGATGCCACCATTCCACAGAAAGAGACTTTGCGTTTTTTTTTTTCCTATGTGCACCATACATACTCATGTATTGATTTATTTCTGGTTGATAAGTTTATGTTGCAAAAGATTGTCAAATCAGAGATACATGTTATTACTTGGTCTGATCATGCACCTACTTTCATTAGGCCCCATTCACACCTGAGCGTAGCATTTTTTAGCGTTTTTCAGGCATTTTGTTGCACGTATTGTCGCATGTATTTCCATGCAGCATTTTCTGGCGCTTTTGAGCTTTGGTGTTTTTTTTTATTAGCCAATAGGAAAAATGATCATCTGTTTCATAATTTGTTGCTATGTTTTTAGATTTTGTCATCTACTTCCTGCTCCAAAAACGCCCAAATCTGCCCGATTCGAGCGTCAAAAAAGGGTCCAGAACTTGTTTGAGCTTCAGGCAACTTGGAGTGGAGATGTGAACCATCTCCATAGAGAATAATGGATTTTTTCCCTTCAAGCATTTTGTAGCTTCAGGCTTAAAGCTACAAAATGCTCAGGTGTGAATGGGGCCTTAGTGTGGGGGAGCGCTGTACTGAAACCAGGACAAATAGATGGTGCAATGACATCTACACCCTTACTCAACCCAAAAACACAAAATTAATTCTCGGATCCCTCAAGGAGTTCTTTGAACTCAACTTCCCTTCGGTCAATGATCCTTTCACGCTATGGAACACCCATAAGGTCTTTATCAGAGTTCTGCTTATCCAACTAAGTGCAAAAATAAAAAAAGCAGCGGCAAAGGGGCTCAACGACTTGATATCTCAAATTCAACATTTGGAAAACCTCAACTTATGGGGCGTACACACGGTCGGACTTTTCGTCTACAAAAGTCCAACGGACGCCGACGGACTAAAGCTGGCTGGTAATCCGATCGTGTGTGGGCTTCCCCGGACTTTCAGTGGACTTTTTCAGCCTCAAATCCGACAGACTTTAGATTTGAAACATGCTTCAAATCTTTACGTCGTAACTACGACGGACCCCGAAATCCGCTCGTCTGTGTGCTAGTCCGACGGACAAAAACCCACGTTAGGGCAGCTATTGGCTACTGGCTATCAACTTCCTTATTTTAGTCCGGTGTACGTCATCACATACGAATCCATCGGACTTTTGTGTGGTCGTGTGTAGGCAAGTCCGTTCGTTAGAAAGTCTGCCGCAAGTCCGCCGCAAGTCCGCCGAAAGTCCGCCGGAAGTCTGTCGGACAGGCTGTCGGACTTTTGTAGACGAAAAGTCCGACCGTGTGTACGCCCCTTTACAATCCACCACACAAAAATTTAGAGAACTACTGTTTTTTACTAGACAAGAACTACGTACCCACTTGATATCCCAGCAGGATAGCCGCCTTCGCTCATTGAAAGCCCACACTTACCGCTTTGGGAATAAGGCGGGAAATAGCTGGCCTTTCAATTAAAGGAAAAGGTAACCAAACAAAGAATCCCACACATGAAAAACCCCAAAACAGGGTCTGCAACCCAAAAGAAATAGCAGACGCCTTCAGTGGCTATTACGAATTGCTCTATAACCTTAAAAACGACCCCAGTACACATCAGCCAACGGCTGATATGATATCTGACTTCCTTAAGTCACACTCTCACAAACAGACCTATCCATACTAAATCAACCCTTCACAGCCCCAGAAATAGGGAAACTGATTAAATACTTGCCTCACAACAAGTCTCCAGGACCTGATGGCTACTCATCCGAATATTATCAGTTATTCAACACGGTATTATCCCCATACCTAAAATAGGTCTTTGATGCCGCAATGTCCAAAGCTTCCTTTCCACCTGAAATGCTTTCTGCCATGATAGTCACTTTGCCCAAACCAGGTAAAGAGCCTAATGCACCACAGAACTTTAGACCAATTTCCCTTTTAAATGTTGACATCAAAGTGTATGTCAAACTAATTGCCAATAGACTGTCAAACCTGCTACCAAAACGTATCAATTACGACCAAGTGGGTGTCCGGCTGCCAAGCTACACACGCAACTAGGAGAATGATAACTTCATACATATGGTGGAAAAATCAAAAAGGCCTTCTCTGCTCCTCACGTTGGACGCAGAGAAGGCCTTCGATAGAGTACACTGGGGGTACCTACACAGAGTCTTGGAGAAGTTTGGTTTGATAGGTCCGACCCAAAAAGCCATACTAGCACTATACTCCTCCCCCTCTGCATACGTTTTCACAGAAGGCATGTTCTCCAAAAACTTCCTTATTACTAACGGGACCAGACAGGGTTGCCCACTGTCTCCATTAATTTTTGCCCTGGTCATGGAGCCCCTGGCGGAAAAAAAATCAGATTTCACCCACTAAATTAGGGCATCCCTTCCCGGAGCAGACAACATAAAATTTCACTCTTCGCAGATGATGTCATATTGACTGTATCCAACCCGACCATTTCCCTACCGGAAGCCCACGATACAAGCATTTTAAGTCAAGCATTTTAAGTGTAGCAATAGACAAAGCCACCAAAACTTCCCTACAACGCGATCTACCATACCCGTGGTCCACTGATTCCATTACTTATTTGGGAGTCCACCTGACTTCCCCATTACTTCACCATTATCCAACCTATATAGGACCAACTATGTCACACTAATCTCTTCAATTCAACAGGAAATAGTCAGAATTCAAAAACATTTTATCTCCTGGTCCAGTCACCTAGCAGCGTATAAAATGTTACTTCTCCCAAAAATTGTATACAATTTTAGGGCACTTCTGATTCCTTTACCCACATCCTTCTTTACATCTATGCAAAGACAATTATCTAAATTTATATGGTCAGGAAGTAGAGCTAGATGCCCCCCTATTTTACAGAGGAGACTCAAAGCAGTGGGAGGCCTGGGTATACCAGTCTTAAAAGACTACTACACAGCAGCGATAATGGACCAGCTCAGAGGCTGGTTTGAAAACACAGACACAAAACCATGGTGCCAACTGAAACACGCATGGCTATCTCTTAATTCTCTGCTCTCCCCTCTTCTTATAGCACATAGCCTATCCCACACAGGACTAGATTTTGATCACCCTACCATACAAGCAACAGGCATATCTGATAGAGGCACAGATCCCCACCTCAATGTCTACCAATGTTCCATTCCACTAGAATCTCTCAAATGGTTAATATCGAACATATCCCTAACGCAATGGATAAAAAAAGATACCCGTTATCTGGAAAACCTCACAATGGCAAACTGCTGCTTTTCGCAGACATACAAGAAAAGTATCATATCCCATCCCCAGAGATCTTTACATATGCCCAGATATTGTCATTCTATCAGCAATTGAACCACATCCACACACCAATATCCACGCAACTGTGGAAGCACCTGCATTCCACCAACCCAAAAGCGAGAGGCATATCTCTGATATACGACATTTAACTACAAATCCACTTTTCTCAAATACACCCCCCTACTTCAATGGGAAAAAGAATTAGGCAAAGTATTCACGGATAAACAATAGACATCTGCGATTAAATGCAACTGTAATTTCTCACATTGCTCTAACTATGAGGAATTGGCACAAACATTCCTTTTGAGATGACACTTCACCCCATATATAATTACAACATTTTCAGATACCAACTCAAATCAATGCTGGAGAGGATGTGGTCAAGTAGGCACACTAACACATATGGTGTGGGCATGTCCCCACCTCCGCAGTTTTTGGTCAGAAACATTTAAATTAATGTCAAAGGTTACTGGAGTCTTTATGCGTCCCAACATTCAACAAGCTATACTGAGCATTAATATGTCTAGATATCCAATATCTGTTAGATCAATAGCAATGCACATAATCTATGCTGCACTGTCTGCAGTAATGAGTAAATGGAAAACCAATGAAATCCCTAGTACAAGAGAGCTCACCATGAAAGTCAACACAATAGCAGAATATGAAAAGATCTTGGCATGCAGAGATGGATCCCAATTTAGATATGATTCTAACTGGTCCATATGGAAATCCTTCACAAATTCATAATAATGACCAATTCATAATAATAATTGTTCCACCTCTTTTCTTTTTCTCTTGAAATATTATGAATAAAGTTAAACCACACAGTTTCCACACCTTGTTGGAATAAACATGGATACTGAGCGCAGGAAAATTGATAGTTTATGCATTAACATACCCTTGTAACTCTAGTTATTATGTTTTTTTCTATCTGTTTTTATTTCTGTTTACTTTTTTTCTTATGTCTGAGAATAGAGTGATTTAATGGGAATTACGATTATAGGTACGACCAAATAACCTGTTGTAACCAACTGTGATTATATTCTCATCCGACAAATCTATGCTTCAACTTCTCTATTCCATGTACTTTGATAAAACTCAATAAAAACTATTTGAATAAAAATATTGGATCAGTTGGAAAAGGAAGGGGGGGGGGTTGGGATGACCCTAAAGAAATGTACCAAGTTCTAACCTATATGGAGAACCCAGAAGTTCCCATTTTCACACCTCCTGAATACAAGAAAAAATCCTAGAAATTCACAACATTTTCCAACTCCGATCTTAAATTATTCATTGATGGTACAACTCAGGAAACTACATCCCAAATCTAAAAAATCAAATCTAACTTCGACCCAAAGAGCGGCCCTTAATCAAATGAGAGAGAGACAGGGCATAATAATCAAACCTTCTGATAAAGGAGGCAACCTCATTATACAAACTATAGAGGATTACATGGCAATGTGCTATAGGATCCTGGAGAATCCCTCTTGGTAACACAGGATCTCTGCTACTAGGGTCCGCAACTACCAACAGGAATTCTTCAGGATCATTGATGGAGCTTTTTCTAGGAATCTGATATTAAAAAACACATGGGACTTTTTGAAAGTTTACCATCCCATCACTCCCACTTTCTATGACCCACCCAAAACCCATAAATCCCTTCACAAACCACCTGGAAGACCCATCATCTTGGGAATAGGCTGCCTTACTCAACAAGCTAGTTTCCTCATTGACGACTTTCTATGCCCTCACATGGAGAGTAGACGTGCGATTAGTTTCGTACAAATCGGAAATTCGTACGAATTTCCGAAAATTCGTACATTCGTGAGGATCCAAAATATGAATTTTTATGCATACGAAATTTTGTACGAAATACGAAATTTTGTTTATGAACTTCAGATAAATTTATCATAACAAACTTTCGTTATTGTTATGAAAAGTTAACGAATCTAAAAGTTAAAAACCCCAGGAAGTCAGCACAGCACAGGGATGGTGGGGGCCCCTCATAATGATAAATTTATTATAACAAACATTTGTTATTGTTACGAAAAGTTAACGAGCCTAAAAGTTAAAAACCCCAGGAAGTCAGGACAGCACAGGGATGGTGGAAGCCCCTCATAATGATACATTTATCATAACAAACTTTCGTTATTGTTACGAAAAGTTTACGAACCTCAAAGTTAAAAACCCCAGGAAGTCAGCACAGCACAGGGATGGTTGGAGCCCCTCATAATGATAAATTTATCATAACAAACTTTCGTTGTTACGAAAAATTAACAAACCTAAAAGTTAAAAGCCCCAGGAAGTCAGCACAGCACAGGGATGGTGGAAGCCCCTCATAATGATAAATTTATCATAACGAACTATTGTTACGTTATTGTTACGAAAAGTTTACGAACCTAACAAAAATTCATATTTCGTACGAATCCGAATTGATTTTCGGACACGAATTACGAATTCATTTTAATACAAAATGGAACGGAATGAAACAAAACAAATTTATTGATGGCGCACATGTCTAGTGGAGAGTGTACCTACCTACTTAAAAGACACCATTCACGTGCTTACAGTGTTGGAGGGCTTATCTGTACAACACTATTTTGGCCTCCACTGATGTAGAGGCCCTTTACTCAAGCATACCCCACAATAAGGGAGTCGCAATGACATCGCTCTTCCTGAATGAGAGGGACCTTGACACCATACCATACAATATGTTGTCACTGAAATGTTGCACTTTATTCTGACTCATAATGCGTTCACCTTTGACGGCTCCCACTACCTCCAGGTGCAGGGTGTAGCGATGGGGACCAAGTGTGCCCAATCATATGCAAACCTGTACCTGGGGGGGTGGGAGCAGGAGGTGTTCGCATCAGACAATTACTCAATATACCTGCGCCACACTTTGTTGTGGCGCAGGTATATCGATGACATATTGATTTTTTGGACGGGTGCACCAGAACTCTTGTTGCCATTCGTTGAGGGATTAAATCAGAACAATTATAATCTATCCTTTACACTCAACTGGCATGTGGATACCCTCCCATTGTTGGATCTCACCATACACAAAAGTGTAGAGGGTGAGATCACTACTAACCTTCATTGAAAGGACACAGCGGGAAATTCCTTGTTGCACTTTACAAGGGCCCACCCATCCCACCTGATAAACTCTATCCCCAAGGGACAATACCTATGGGCAAGACGCAACTGCAGCAGTGAGGAGGACTTTAAAATACAAGCCTCCCACATACAGGAAAGTTTTTTAAATCGAGGGTACAGTCAAAAATCCCTCAAAAGAGCCTTTAAAAATGCAAACGACAACCCACGAAGTATTACTTTTTCAGGGAGAAACATCAATACCTCCTAATTCATAAGGTATATGTGCCATCACAAAATATAACAACCAACATTGGTCTTAAAAAACCTTTTAAATACCCATTGGCATTTGTTAAGTGATGACCTCACCTTGAAATTGTTCACAGAACCCAAGCCACACTTGATATTTAAACGTAACCAATCTTTACGAGATATTCTGGTGTCAAATCATTTCTCCTCTCAGGAAAATAAAGACCCAGTGGTTCCTTATCGCGGGGTACTTTTCAATGTGGCAAGTGCGATTTTTGCAAATGTATTCAAACAGGGAAAAGTGTCCATTTACCTACAGGCGAGAATTTAACTATGTACCACTTTGTGAACTGTGACACTATTGGTATCATGGTTATGCAATAGAGTTTTGTCTGTCAGCTTACCTGTCTCCATGTGTTCATCTCTAAAGACCAGCTGACTCTCACTTGACTGCTTTTATTAACTCTCCTCTAGCATGGCTCCACCCCAGCTCCTATCAGAGAACTCTATATTAACCTCTGCACTGCAGGCCAGCCCTGCTGATCAACCTTTGTGTGCTTTGGCTTCCTGTTCCTGCCTGCTGTGTGCTCTACGTTTGTTTCTGTTGCCGACCTTGGTGTGTTCTCAATTATTCATGTACTGACTCCACTAGAGGCTCTTGTGAACACCTGCTGGCTCTTAGACTCCACGCCCCAAGAAATCCTACGCTCTAACCCCGGTGGGATCTGTGTTGGTGTTCCAGCGGCACTGCCTTACTTACCACCCGGACTCCCATCTGCAGCAGTCAGCTGTAGGGTCCATTGCCTTGCGGTGCACTCCTGATAACAACGGTGTGCATCTGTCACCTAGCCTCAAGGTGACCTGACAGTTTGATCAGCCATGGACCCGGCTGATGTGCCACTTCCTGCAGCTGATCCATTGCAGGGCATAGTTTGCAGACTCGAGACCCAGGAATCTAATCAGACTCAGGTGATGCGATTCCTTAAGGATCTGGCTTCCCACTTCGAGCAGCTCCAGGCCTCCTTGGGAAACCCAAACCTGCAGCCTCAAGTACAATCAGCAGCTGCACCTATCACACCAGTCACAGCCACACATTCATATTTACTGCCAGCTCCGTCTAATTTCTCTGGGGACTCCAAGGCCTGCAGGGGCTTCCTCAGCCAATGCACCATTCATTTTGAGCTCCAGCCTCAAAACTTTCTGTCTGATCGGGCTAAGGTAGCCTATATCATTTCCCTCCTCTCTGGTGAAGCTTTAGCTTGGGCTGCCCCCCTGTGGGAGAAGAATGACCCGGTGGTCTCCAGCCTGTCTGACTTCTTGAAGCTTTTTCGTAATATCTTAGAGAAGCCAGCTCGGGTTTCTTCAGTGCCTAGTGCCCTTTTACGCCTTTGCCAAGAATCTTGTTCAATGGGACAATATGTGCTTCAGTTCCATATCCTTACAGCTGAATTGAGCTGGAACAATGAGGCCCTGGTCGCAACCTTTTTACATGGCCTCTCTGACCGAGTGAAGGACGAATTAGCAGGAAGAGCTATCCCCGCTGGTCTGGACGATGTCATTTCCTTGTGCAATCAGATTGACATTAGTTTTCAGGAGAGGTCCCTAGAAAAAAGACGCCAGCACCTCCTAGGTCCTAGTCAGCCAGAACTCTTCCCCCTTAGCCCTGTGGAGCAAACTCTGCCTGCTGAGGAACCTATGCAGCTGGGCCGGACCAGACTAACCCCCGAAGAACGTGCTAGATGCAGAACTCTGGGCTTGTGTCTTTATTGTGGGGGCAAGGGTCATTTTCGTGACTCCTGCCCGCTTCGTCCGGGAAACGCTCGGGTCTAATACATTTAGAAGGTGCAGTATTGGGCCCAGAAACAACACTTTCTCGTCTTCTTCTTCCGGTGTTCCTCCATGTAGGCCCTTCTCCCCAATTGGTCCTAGCATATCTGGACTCCGGGGCTGCCGGCAATTTTATGGACTGGAGAACTGCTTCTTCTATGAAGCTTACCATTTCTCCCCTTGCTACACCACTGGTAGTCTCGGCAATTGATGGCACTGTGCTCCCAGGGGGCCCTATCCATTTCCAGACGCTACCTATTAGGATGTCGGTAGGGATACTCCACCAGGAGTGGATTTCCTTCCTCATTCTACCCAAGGCCTGTACCCCCATTGTATTGGGCCTTCCTTTGGCTACAGCTCCACTCTCCACATGTGGACTGGGTCTCTGGGCAAATCCTGGCTTGGGGTCCTTTGTGTTTCTCGTCCTGTCTTCCAAGGTGATCCCCAAGGAGAAACTTCCCATTGCTACCACATCCGTATCTTCTGACCTCCCCGCGGCATAAAGCGATTACCGGGATGTGTTCTGTAAGACGTCTGCTGAGGTGCTTCTTCCCCACAGATCTTTTGACTGTGCCATTGACCTTGTCCCTGGAGCAACTCTGCCCAGGGGTCGTACCTACCCTCTGTCCATTCCAGAGACCCAGGCCATGTCTGAGTATGTTGCCGAGAATCTGGAGAGAGGTTTCATCTGGAAATCCTCGTCGCCTGCAGGAGCAGGGTTCTTTTTCGTTGCCAAAAAGGATGGTACTCTCAGACCCTGCATCGAATATCGAGGGTTAAACGCAGTGACTATCAAAAACCGATACCCCTTACCTCTAATATCTGAGCTATTTGACAGGTTGAAGGGGGCTTCCATTTTCACCAAGTTGGATCTCAGAGGTGCATACAATCTCATTTTGGTTTGTGTAATGCCCCAGCTGTGTTCCAGAACTTTGTCAATGAAATCTTCAGGGATCTACTGTACCAGTTTGTTGTCATCTATCTGGATGACATTCTCATCTTTTCCGAAAATCTGCTTGCTCACAGAAACCATGTCCGCACCGTACTTCAGCGCCTCAGAGAGAATAATCTCTATGCCAAGCTGGAGAAATGTTCCTTTGAATGTCCTGAGGTCCTGTTTCTGGGATGTTTTGTTTCTAGTTTGGGTCTTCGCATGGATCCCGGAAACGTCTCGGCCATTACCAACTGGCCCCTTCCTGCTAGCCTCAAGGCCACACAGCGCTTTCTTCACAAATTATTATAGGCAGTTCATAAGAAATTACTCTTCCATTGCCGCGCCTATTATCACTTTATCCAAGAAGGGTGGGAATGCCAAAGACTGGCCTTTGTTTATGGACCTCTCTTGAGGAGACTTAATCCTGGGGACCCATTTTTTATTGAAGTAGATGCTTCTTCGATGGGGGGGTGGGAGCTGTGCTTCTTCAGTTCTTTGAGAAGAGACGTCAACCATGTGTGTTCTTCTCCAAAACATTTTCTCAGGCAGAGAGAAATTATGCCATTGGTGATCGGGAACTTCTCGCAAATTGGCGTGGGAAGAGTGGCGTCATATCTTGGAGGGTTCCCCTCACTTCATTACGATCTTTACTGATCACAAGAATCTACAATACCTACAGAATGCTAAATGTCTGAACCCCAGACAGGCCAGGTGGAGTCTCTTCTTTTCTCGTTTTAAATTCATGATTACGTACAAACCTGGTTCCTGCAACGGTCGGGCTGATGCGTTTTCTAGGTCATTTGACACTTTGGATGAGGAGTCCACCCCTGATACTGAGCCGATCATTGCGACCTCATGCATTGTTGCCCATTCTTCCACCCTGGAATCAAAAATTCCTACTGGCAAGACCTTTTTCCCACGGAGCTAAGATCCTTCGTTGGGGACATGATTCCAAGGTGTCATGCTGGGTTCCTCTGATCCTTCCTGCTCCTCAGTCATCTCTACTGGTGGCCTAACCTCCGCTCGGATGTTAAAGTTTATGTTAAGGTTTGTCATGTCTGTGCTCAGTCTAAATCTTCCACACAAGCCCCTGCTGGTCTTCTCATGCCCTTGCCCATTCCTAAGGAGCCCTGGTCTCACATCGCCATGGATTTTATCACCGATCTTCCACTGTCGGAGAATAATACAGCCATTTGGGTGGTAATCGATTGGTTCTCCAAGATGGCTCATTTTGTTCCTCTTCCTGGTCTCCCTTCTGCCTCTGCCTTGGTTCCCATATTTGTACGAGAGATTTTCCACCTTCATGGTGTTCCTTCCCATGTCGTTTTGGACAGGGGTGTTCAATTTACGTCCCGTTTTAGAGAGCCTTTTGCAAATCCCTCAACATTACCTTGGATTTTACCTCTTCTTACCATCCCCAATCCAATGGCCAGACTGAGAGGGTTAATCAGGAGTTGGAGGTGTTTCTCCGTACCTTGGTCTCGGCTCATCACGATGATTGGGCATCACTACTCCCATGGGCAGAGTTCTCCCACAATAATCATGTCAATGTCAGTTCTCAGAAAACACCCTTTATCACTGTTTATGGAAGACATCCTCAACTCCCTCTTCCTATGACCTGTTCTTCCGACATTCCAGCCTTGGCTACTGTTCAGGAATCATTCAATTCCATGTGGGCTGACATTCATGATTCCCTCCAGAAAGCTGCCAACAAATTCAAGAGTTTTGCTGACCGTTGCAGGCGTAAAGCCGCCTTCTCTTCAGCCAGGAGACTGGATCTCTGGATCTCCACCAGGAACATCAAACTCCGGGTTCCTTCTCTCAAATTTGCCCCAAGATTCATTGGTCTATACACCATAACTTCTAAACTGAATCTGGTTTGTTTCAAGCTCCAGATTCCCAAAAGCCTCAAAATCTCTAACTCCTTCAATGTTGCCCTTCTGAAGCCTTTAGTCCTCAATAAGTTCTCTCGTCCTCTCTCTACTGCAGCGCCGGTCTCTGAGGATAATCAGGAGTACAAGGTTAGCCAAATTTTGGATTCCCAACTTTGTAGAGGCATTCTCCAGTATCTCGTGCATTGGAAGGGGTTTAGTCCTGAGGACCTCGTCTGTTGAGGAAGTTTCATTTAAAGTTCCCCTCTAAACCTGGTCCAGGCGGGGAAGGGGGAGGTACTGTCATGGTTATGCAATAGAGTTTTGTCTGTCAGCTTACCTGTCTCCATGTGTTCATCTCTAAAGACCAGCTGACTCTCACCTGACTGCTTTTATTAACTCTCCTCTAGCATGGCTCCACCCCAGCTCCTATCAGAGAACTCTATATTAACCTCTGCACTGCAGGCCAGCCCTGCTGATCAACCTTTGTTTGTTTTGGCTTCCTGTTCCTGCCTGCCATGTGCTCTA